>JAQFYM010006287.1:0-11919 GCA_034694785.1 Agrenia bidenticulata
CAACTTTTTTTTATAACGAATTTGTATTTATGTAGTAAATTATATACCCTCTCAGTCTAACGTACAGTTTCTGATTTGGAACCTTCTCCCTTTCTCATAGAAAAATGTATCTATTTCTACAATGCAGCCGAACTGCCATAAAAAAACATTCGGCAGACAGCAACCAGTTTTGAGCGGTGAAATTACATTTTATGTTGTTTATGTTGTTTTTATTTCAGGCTGATTATATGAAAATTAAAAAAAGAATGACATTTGAAAGGCAACAAAATTGGAAACTAGAAAACAATACAGGAGTAACAATATCAAATTAAATCTTTTCAAAAAATAATAATAGATTATACCATTTTTTCGAGTTTAGTTTTTACTCCTATTTACCAGTTTCAAAGAGTAAAATACTGGATGATGTAATGTAAACAGAAAAAAAACACACTTGATTACTTTTTACAGACATTCTAATTTTTTTGCATTTGTATTGATTTGTAGACTTTTAATAATACATTTTTGCTTTAATCTGTCATTTTTTATAAAAATGAGTATTTTTTCAGTTGAAAAACACAAAAAAAAACAATAAAAAGTATAATCAAGGCAGAATTCTGTACCTGTAATTTACTTCTTCTTATGCAAAAAATGTCTTGATGCGTTGAGCACGTTATGCGTATTATTTTTATGCATCTGCAACGCCAGTGTTTCAATCCTGCAGCCTTTATAATTAAAAGTTAAAGATCAAAAATCTTAACGGTCTCTTAAAAGATGTTTTGTAAAAATATAATTATAGTATAAAGTACAACCATTTTGCTAATAAAACACAATGTGACGACTTAAAAAGGAATAGACTCGTTCATGTTTATAAACAGAAAAAAGCAAAAGAATATTGTCGGGACAATATATTGTTAGATATTTTAACAATATATTTATTGTCGAGTCTACAATAATATGTTTTTTGGCCCTTTTTCATGTTAGAAAATAAAATAAATATTTGATTTGTTCTACATGCCAGAAGCTACAAATACTATCAAATGCAAATGCTTTGTATTACGACGAGCTAATATAAAACAAAACGGAAATATAAACCTTGTGTTACATGTAAAGAAAATGCATGCTGCCACATAAAGGAAATGTAAAATCCGAAAAATGTTTTATAGGATTAGATTCTTTAGTCGTTTTTACTTCAAGTAAAACTAGAAATATTTGTTCATGGTTTGAATGGATAAAAAAATCAAATCTACCGTTCTCATTTGTCATAAAGCCTAATACTAGAAAACATACGAAGTTAGATCCAATCGCCAAAAATACATTAATAATTGTATGCGAAAGTTTAAAGATGAGTTTCATAAAATTATCATAGATTTATTACCAAGCAGGATGTTTACAATGTTAAATAACTGGTAAGGGGATAAAAGCACTTTCTTGCTATCATTGCATACTTGATAGAGAAACAAACTACCATTTTGCTAGTTTGTCGCCTTTTACATTAAGGGATTCTACTGCGCAAGCACATGTGGAGTTTATTGAAAAAAACAATGAAGGAATATAATAAGTGCCTTTAAGATATTAGTTTTATCGTAGGCGACAATTGTAATACAAATAAGGCAGTCGCAAACTTACTTGCCGTACGTATAAACGGATGTTTTAGTCATAAATAATATGTAGCAGTAGAGAAGTATTTAAAAAACGAGTATAATATATTTTGTTCAAGAATAAACAAAATCAAGGTTCAATATAGAACTATATAACTTGCAGCAATGTTTAAATCGAGATCAGATATTATGTTGATAAAAAAAACATGACAAGATAAAGTTCAACGTTTATAAGGATCAAAAGATATTAAGAGATCAACATTAATTTAAATGCAGCCGATGATGCATAAGTGGCAGAACTTTTGTTTAGCCCTCGTGAAAATTAAGCACAAAATAATTAATTTGCAAAGTTGAAAGATTTTGAAAGTGTTACGAAGCAATTATAAAAAGAAAAAAATAACATTGCTATATCCAGAAAATTTTATGATGAGCGACGTGAAAGACATGCAGATATAACGGAAAATTTAGATATGAAAGCAACGACAATATATTCACCTCACGTCGAAAGTGGCATATGCAAAATTATCAACAGAAATGAAGAACATCAGACGGACTGTGAAAGGAAAATGTTATATTTTTATCACAGATTTTGCTACATAAAAAGGCAAACGATTTGAAATTAGATTGTTCTGACATGCTTGCTGAAGTTGTTATCAAGAGGTTAAAAAAGCAAGAAAATTTATGTGTAGATTCTTAATACATAGATTTAAAATAGGTCATGTCAACTAGTAATAGTATTGAAAGATTATTTAGCCAGGCAGAAGATGACGGTAATAAAAAAAGAATACACATTAAGGATGATAATTTCAAAAATGTTTTTTTTTTATAACGGCATATTGGCATTATTGGGGAGTTCCAATACCTAGAAAATTTCGACCACCAATAATTTTGGCGTTAGCGAGCCCCTCGCGCCCAGCCCACCTTCTGGGGTTCACTAACCCCTAAAATAAAAAGACAACACACTCTAAAATGCAAATTTTTTCTAGGGGTATATTCTACAAAAACTATAAAAAATAATATTTTTATTTTTTAGAATTTTTTAAAAAAATTAAACACTAAAATCAACGATTTTACAGAAAAACATTTTTTTTTGAAATAATTAGTGTATGTTTACTATTTTTTGTCATATATTCGTTTTTTGCTAAAACCCTATTATTTTCCCGAGTGGTGGCTGGGCGCGGGGACTCGCTGGGCGCGCCACAATAATATATACAACATTAAAATGTCAATATTTTAGTAGTATTTTTTATTTTTTCAAGTCTAATTTATAAAATAAAAGTTTGCTTTTACAGTAAAAAAACATATGTAATCAAAATTTATATACTAATACGACAACAAAGTAATTTTTTACTTCCACATCCCAAGACACGCGGCCTTTGTCCTAGTGCCGCCGGCCCCAGAATATTTCGAAAGTAAACCGCGATGAGCCGTAGGGCTCAGAGCGTCGAATGTCATGCTGAACCGCAGGCTTAGCACGTGGTCAGCACCGAGGCGAAACCGAGCTGCAGGGTGTTGAGTTCTGAAGAAGCGACGCCAGCCGGCCGCAGGCGCACTCGATACAGACTAAATAAAAAATATAGTTATGCATAGCAATTGATATTTTCAACTTTAATGCTTTTGATAATGTTTATTGGTTAAACCAAAAAAAAAAGTATTAAAATGCACAATAATACATAAAACGTGTAAAAAAAGGGGGATTTGTATAACTTTACAGCTGCGCTTATAAAGCGCCAGCTTAGCACGGTATTATATTTAAGATTATGCCCTGATTGTCTTTTTTAATGTCATATATATTCTGAGTGCCGAAATCATTATCTCGAAAATAATCGTTGTTTCTCTTAAAAGTCGATTGCAAGGCAAAGAAATAAATGTCTGCATTGTTAAACATACTAATCTAATATACTCGCCTTGGCGGTTACTTGACAAAATGTGCTTTAAGCACAAAATTCTTAAAGCGAATACAAAAAACGATAATTACCTATATTTTGTTTTTTAAACAATATATTTATTGTGAAATTTTTTTTTAGCAAAAATATACAATTTAATATGCAACACCCTGGTTACAAAAATATTTTTTACACATATCTAGTGACCTTTTTGTTTTGTATGCATACATGTGCTTTTGATCTTTGCAAATGTACATTTAGAGAACTTACAATTTTGCATTCGACTTTATTATTTTAAAAATTACATTTTGACAGATTTGTATTGGTAAAAAAACTATAAATATAGACAATACGAAAACAAGTCGTTGCGTAGTTTTCTTCCTAATAATGTATTTAAGCCTGAAAGTGCTTTAATATTGTAATCCTATCTTTTTCTATAAAATTACTAAATTTTAATTTTTAGAGATGCACTGTACCATACCTTAGGACAATTTACAAAATGATCATATGTCTGTTATTGTAGGAGTCCTGACATTGATAACTACATTGCGCAATTCAGTATGTAAGATTTGTTTTTTTTTTTTGGTTTTGTGGCTTTTTGTACAGTTTCACTGCCATTTAAAAGTGTAGCAAAATCTCATAGAGCAAATTTATTACTTCCTGTTGCTTTAAATAGTTTTTGAAGTTCTTGTCTTGTTTTCTAACGCCGAAATTTAATTTTTTCTGCTTTCGCAAATCTACTTGACCCTTTCGGTTGCAAATTTACATATATGTAATTTATTTTTTGACTCATAAAGCAGCAAAATCACATATATGTGATTTTTTTAAATACCCCTACTGTCGCAAAATCACATATATGTGATTTTTTAAAACCCCGCCCACTAGTCGCAAAATCACATATATGTGATTTATTTTTATTTCTCGAAAGCTCAAAAATCATATGTATGTGATTTTTTCGTCTTGGGTTCTTAAATCGCATAAATTCGAAATGGAAGAAGAAATGATAATATTAAGACTTTGAAACGAATTTAGTTGCAGCTTTAAAGTCAAACCTTTAATTACATGTGGCAGGTTATAAGTTTGTCGAAGCAAAATGTATTTTTAGCAAAAAAGATTATATGACAAATCTGATAGAAAGTGAGTTGAAAAAAAATCATCGATAACTCAATTAAGTAAAAAATGCGTCTAGAGACATCTATAAGAAAAATTAAAAAAAAATGGAACGAAGATAGACCTATATTTTCGTTGCTAAGATTACTGTTATAATATAGAATAAGAAGATAAAGAAGGATAGCAATTACATATGCAAATCAATACCTACAAACAAAATGATCTTATACAAAATTGCTACAACTTGCGAACCAAAAACATGAAGAGCTAAAAATATATATGTTTATAAAATTTAATGAAAGAGTATCTCTGGTAAGGAAAATACTAAATGTCACTAAATACAGAAAAGAAGGCAAACTAGATCACAAAAAAGTACAAATGAAGGTAAAGGAATACACAGCAAGCGACCTTACTACTAGAAAACATAACCACAAACAATAAAAAACGATAGATTGTAATTGCATGTACTGTTCGCGTAAAAAAGGAAAATGATGTGAAAGAATACAATAATAAACGACGATTTAAATACAAAAAAAAATTTTAAAGAGTATATGAAAGTATCGATGGATCATTTGTAAGTAAGTAAATACAAAAATAACTTGTGTTTCCTCCACTTTTTTCTATTTATATCTAACTGTTTTTATATCCATACAATTATATGAACGAAAATATACCAACAAGCGACATTTTTATAGACGAAACTTATATATTTTAACCTCCAAAAAAACAAATATGCCAAATAAGAAAAAAAATTCTACAGTGAATGATATAACTTACGAACCATAAAATTAAAGAACAGCCTAATTTACTTTCAAAAAATTCAAAGATGGTGGGGTCATGAACGGTGTGATACCGACAACCCAAAATAAGTTTCTTTTAGCTTTTCATTGATGATTTAATCTTTAAGTTTCTAGTACAAGAATTTATAGAAACGCTATGTCGAATTTAAGCAATGAAATGTGTTCAAAAATGGGAAAAGATCGCGGCAACTAAGATTAAAAAACTATTTGCGATTAGTTTTTTTACAGGGATTTGTGAACTTCCAAATTATACAAAGTATTGGAATTATAATGTTTATATGTTTGGGCAGGTTTATATAAAACGTGTTATGGGAAAAAACGACATACTGAGACGAAGAAAAGTCTTCATTGTATTGACAATGAAAAGCATTTATAACAAAATAAAAATGAAACTTTTTAAGATGGAAAGATTAGCGGAATCGTAAGTAAAAAATGCAGATAAATATATAAACCGTCGCGGGATATAAGTCTTGATGAGGGAATGTGCAAATGGAACGGAAAGGATGGCAATTAAGTTCTTTATGCCACAGAAATATCAAAAATTCGGAATTGAAACATATTTTTTTGTTTGTGAAATAGCTTCTGGTAATGTATGCAATTTTTTGGTTCATACCAAAAAAAATTAACAAAATAGGAAAATATTATTGATAATTTAGCTATACATTTATATAAAAAAAAACAACATTTATGCATGGATAACTATCTTAATATTTTCAGGAGTGTAAAAAACTATGCAAAAGTGATATTTACGTGTGTGGAACACTGCGAGAAATAAGGAAGGACAAAAAAAGCGCAAAAGTGAAATTCAAAAACTAAGACGAGGTGAAAATGTATGCTTGCAAAGAGACTGAATTAACATTTTTGGGTTACTTGATAAAAAACCAGTTACAATTGTATTATTAATTTATGGAAACGAAACAATTATATCAACTAGAAGAAAAGATAAAAAGGAAGATTTAAAATAAAATGTATAAAGGATTACAATTCATATATAGATTGAGCCGATCTTTTAGATCAAATGATTATATGTTAGTTGAACAATCGTAAAAACAAGAAATGGACACCAAGTTCTTGCTATATATATTCATATTATCTTGTATAATTCATATTGCTTTTTTAAAAACATTATACAAGATGAGACACTGATAACATATCTTGAATATTATGTATGTAAAATGTATTCTTTTGTGTCTTGCCCTTTTTATTGCCAAATGACATAACAGTCCTGCAGTAGAATATTATTAATGGTAAAGGTTTAAGTGACACAGTAAACAACGGATGAAAAACATAGCGAACAAAAAACAGTACATCTATTGATCAAGTTGAAACGTATGCCATGGCAAATATTCAAGATCTACATCATTTTTCTGTACAGAGTGAGAAAAGAGAAATGCTGGCAATGTATGCATTCGGAGAACAAGATACGAAAACTTGTGATGTAAAATGTATAAGTTGTAATATGCATTTATGTGTATTTGGATGTTGGGCAAAATGGCATGTCAAACTGGAGTAAGAGAAAAAAACAACAGATATAAAAATTTTTTAATGCTTATGTAAGTTTTTTTTAGATCTTAAATGATAATTTTTTTATGCTCATTGTTAGAAAATTTCGATTATATAGGCCGATAAAATTATGATTTTTGCCTTATTTATGGGTTGAAAATTCAAAAAAAGACTAGGAAGCCAAAAGGGTTAATTATAGATTCACCCACAAATTCTGATCCATACAGCTTTTCAAATGATAAATAAAAGGTCTGTAGAATTAGATGCCTCGTCAAAAAGGAATTATGACTGTTTTTTATATTATGGCCAACAAAGATATCGAAATAAACTCGTCCCAGTTATTCTCTTGTTTGTTGTTTAACTTTTCTATTGCTTAGCTAAAAGTTTTATATAGAAAGTTGTACAAGTCCGTACGTTTGTAGGCAAAAAACACCATCACCACTTTTCTGTGTGTTACACCGTAGTAAAATGCATTTGATAACCTTATTATCAGATTCCTCGCCTAAATCGCACCGTAATTTTTTATAGCCATGAGTACGACCGAAGATATTTGCTTTTAAAAAATTTTAGCACAGAAATCGCACTTTTATTAGAAAATAGGTATGCTTCGGACACTTTGTACTATAGTCAGCTGAAACACAACTATAAAGTGCTTCGTTTGCAATTTTCTCTAGCGAGCCAACTAAGTCAATGCCTTTTATGTTTAAATTATCCTTTACTATATCAGAATAATGTTTTTTGTTCGCCTAGTACAACGGGTTATGAGAATTGACACTTTATACGGTCACAATATAATTTCCTAATGAATCGTACATCTTAGGTCAAAGATAAATTCTGTTTGTGTTTGCCAGGATTCTATTACTTCCCATATATCCTGATGTTGCTCATTATAAAAAACATAATTTTTTTCATCGCTTTTTTTTATAACATGTTCTTTGGTTGTATCTGCCCTTACAAGAACGGACTAAGAACGACTTTATAGGAGGATAAAGGCAATAGTTTCTATTTACATACTAAGAATACGGGCTTGGAATTTTTCAGCGACTTAACTCAGTTTTTTAAAAACTTGCTCAAAATGACTAGCCATGTATATTTCTCAACTTAGTTGTTTTTCTCATTCTCATTTATCATCTCAGTTTCTCAACACAACGAATTTTATTTCTGAGCAAAAAATTAACAAAAAAATAAAAGGCATTTTTTTTTTTGAAATGTACCCAAAAAATGCATTTAAGGCACATTCGTTACATTTTGGCTACACCGGTATTTTTTTTATGTGTTTAACTAGGTCTTAGCAAATGGATGAAAAAAAGATTCTACATAGAAAGTACATGTGGTATAATTATTTAGATTGTTTTTAAAATCTTTAAATCCTGTGATTAAGATAAGTAAATTATAATGTATATAACGAATAAAAAAGAGACGGGATTAAGAGATTAATACCGGTTCCTCTTATTGCTTTTCGCTCTATCTTTTCAGCTACTAAAATATTTGTTAAAACAAAAATTTCTGAAGTGAAACAATGTTAATCTTTTTACTAATGCAAGACCAAAACTTTGTATACATTTTAATAAGTTAAGATTTTGTTATGCATCCCTTGATACAAAAAATGGGTTTTTTAAATATATAAATTGAGCAACTACTCAGAAAAAGCTTAGTTTTTATGATATCAGAAAACGTTCTCTCATTTCTTAACTCAGAACTTATAGAACGGACCTTTACTAAATTTTGAGTAATTACTCATTGCCACGTTTCAAGCCCTGCTATAAATTACCCGCAAAAAGCTAGAATTACTCTATTTGTTTTAATTCTTTAATTTTATAAATTTATTTAGTTTTATGGATGAAGATTTTTATACACAAAAAACCTAAAATGGAGCCCGTTTCAGGTGACCCCGTTTCAGAGGGCTCTAACCCAGGGCCACGTTACAAAAAGCACCGTTGTAGCGGCCCCTGGGGGCAATGCCCTTTTTGCCCCCTTGCTTTAGTTTGCTACTGGCTTCTATCCATATTCATCATTACAATTAAAAACTTTTTTTTTATTAAGCACGAGTTCTTTTTTTGTGTTTATTAAGTACTATGTCTTGCAAGGCACAATCTTAAACAAAATAATCTATTGTTTCAAATTCTTCCTTTTCATTTAAATAAGCATTTTTTTTCATTAACAAAAAAAAAAAAACAATAAATTTTGTTTCCTATAACACAAATGCAATTTTTTTATGTACTACAAGCTGACCACTTGCTACATATGCATACTTTGTTTATTTACAGTCACATGTAGGCTTTTAAAAAAAAACCGTTTCGCAAAACTAACAGTTTTGGTATTTTATTTATAAATTGCAAACTTTTGGTGCATTAAAGAAAAATGCCATTGTATTTTTACTATTTTTTGCAATGTTCTAAAATCTATATTTCTTTGTTTTTTTTGCATAAAAAGATTTTATGCAAAGCATTCTTTTAGTTCCGGAACTTCTAACATTACGCGTACACTTTTCGTTCGACTCCTGTATCTGTTTTTTGTTTTCAAAAACGCCTTCGCGCGCTGTTTACTCTTAATTATATAAAGTCAAATCCCTTTTTGATATTTACAGTACAAAGAGTCATTTATCGTTTCAATTTGGCATTTTTGGCCTCACCCTTAAAACTTGTATGCGTATTTTTTATGCTTTTTTGTTTCCATTGCTGTACATTTTTTTTACAAATTAAAACGCAAGGATCGGCTTTGAACTGTATTTATGTAAGTTAAATGACACAGAGCTTTTACAAAGTTGAAAACGTTTGTTTTTCTTTACTCATTATAGGTTTTTTTGTATTGTTCAGTAATCGGTACTTTTGATTTCTATACGTTTTCAATTTGCTTTCTTCCTAAAAGTTTCTTCGGTTGCCGTTAACAATGGTTTTGTTGATCTAATCAATTAATACTAGTGATAATTTGTTTTTTGTTTTTTTTCACACTTGTGACCTTGATTTATTCTATCTTATGGTTACTTTTTATAGCCATTTTCTTACCTTTCGGCCCTTTTCTTCTTTCTGGTTTTACTGTGGGTTTCTGGATGTGTTGCATTCTATATACCTAAATACAGATAAAGAGTGTATCAAAAGTGTTTTTTTTGCGTACAAATCTTTGCTCAATATGCAAAAAAAACTTGTTTTTATACGTTTTTATTTAGATTCCAACAAATAATAGTTTTAACTTTAAAACACTACGGAGGAAGTTATAACACGAGGTGAAATGGTAGAGAAATACTACTTAATTCGTATGTACACGACTGATGTTGACAATTATATACGGCTATGTCGTAGTTATTAATAATTTTTTTTTTACAATAACGTACTTTTTAAACTTTTTTAAACTTTTTTTTTGTTGTTTTTTTGGTTTTTTAAATTACAAAGTAAAGTTTACATTGTTATTTCTTACTAAGCATAGTTCATAATTCATGCATTCTTTGTTAATGTATGGTAGCAGTGCAAAAAAAAAACTATTCACCGGTTCGAAGAATATTTAGTATAATCTATATGTTGTAAAATAGTTTATAGCTGCAAAAAAATTTATATTAACATGTATCGTGGTCAATATATATGCATTAAGGCATTTTCAAGTTTTTTATATAAAAGTTAAAAATACATAAAATTTAACATGCAAATTATAAAGACAAAAAGAAATTCTATTTTGACTGAAATAAATAATAAAATACCGGAAACTTTAACACGCCTTAAAAGCTTTTTTATGTTAAAAAAGGCATTAAAGTAACATGCACAAACCGGATTATTTTGCAAAAAAAACTAAAAGAAAAGGTGACAAAAAAATGTTTATCTCAGTGGGTTTATTTTTAACAAGTGTCGTGGGCTTGCAAAAACATAAAAAAACTGCATAGTAGAAAAGTCGTAAGTTTTAAAAGTTTTGTTTTTAAAAAAACATAGTATAATATACGCAAGTTTTTTGACTACGCTTTTGTCTTTGGCCTAAACTATATAGTTTTTCTACAGAAATCGTATTTTATATACTTAAAATACAGTTTAAAAATAGTGTAAAGGTAGTTTCATGTTTTTGACTATATATTTACGTGTGTGAAATTAATTTTTTTAACGTTTATACTATAATGGAATCTTTTATCAAAAAAAGATTTTTTGCATATAATAGGGTTAGAAAAGTTTGCATTAACATGAAAAAGTGTAATCATATTTGTCTGTATCACTATTTTATTGTATCTTGTGTACGTGGTGCTGTAAAAGTATTGCAAGTACGTTTTTACGATGCAGAGTGCGTCAATATATTTGGCGCGATGATTTTTTTTTGCTTTTAAAAAATTCATTCGCTGAAGGTATAACTGTGGCGTCTACAGGATTTTATGCAAACGTTAAAAAAGTGCAGACCATCAAAAAAAATGTCTGAAACTGCTTTAATACGTGCAACCCAAAGTAAAAAAAAAATCAACGCTATTTGTACAGATCATTTTAGAAATTTTAGATTTAAATCGCCAAACTTGAAAAATTAATATTTGGTAATGAAAAATATAAGTATAAAAGGAACTTTAAAAAAGGTTTTTGTATGATCAGAACTTATACGTCATCAATATATAAGTCATTTATAGATATAAAAATTTTATTAGTAAATGCATAAATTATATATTTGTAATTTTCTAGTACGATAAGCACTTTATTTTATTTATCTTTACAAAAGATTGCCATTTCTAATATTTTTATATATTAAACTAAAGTGTTTTTCTAGAACTTGTTTAGGCACGCAAGATTGTTCGTTTTTATTATATAATGTATTTATGTAAGTGTAAGAAAAAAATATGGAATATTGTATCAATTAACTGATAAATATTTTTTTTTACATTGAAAACTATAAAACATTATATTAAAAGTGTGAACCTGAATTATTGCAGTTAAAATTCAATCGTATATTACAGAAAAATAAACTTGTGATTTTGACTTTTCCCTAAATAATTTTTTTGCAAATTCTCTAAAGAAAATTGCCCTACATAAACGCCTTAATGACCTAACAAAAATACTCTTTTGAACATGTAAACAAATACTATAA
>JAQFYM010006288.1:0-11917 GCA_034694785.1 Agrenia bidenticulata
TTACTTTTGTCACCATTTTATATGAACTACTTTTATATTATTAATTCACCCGTTATTACTGTTACTTTTATAAAAATTACGTAACAGTCATGCCTAGTTTTGTTAAAATCTATATTTTTAGTACATACACATAATCCTTGCATGGTAGATTTTGTAAGTTATGCTTGTGTACAAGTGCTGCGACATCAAGAAAAAACCCTTTATTAGAAAACAAAGTGAAAACAAAAAAATCTTATTGTATATTCACCCTCTATTTAATCTGTATATAAATTTCTGATATGAAAATGCATGTTTTTTGTTCCTGATAAACTATTTTATCTAATGGGTGTATTTTAATACCGAAAATAAAAGAAATTAGAACAATAATCAAACAATAAACTGCAATATATGTTATTTTTTGCCTGTAAATAATTTCGCTTGCATAAACTTTTCAGGTAAAAAGTACCGGAAACCGGAATTCCGGCCGGATTTTTTTTTCACAAACCCGGAACAATTTATTTTTAAAATTTTTGTCTGTGGTCCGGAACCGGTAACCATTTTGATAAAAATTGCCGGAAGGCGGATCCGGCCCATCCCTAGGTGTAACTAAAACACTTTTAAGGTTGATGCACATCGTGTAATTTCACATACACAATTAATCGTTTTGTTTACATTATCTGCTTTTGCATGCGAGATTAGTGCATTTTGCAATTTTATTGCCATATTTAAGTTTTTCAAAGTGATATTGTTAGCCATTCATCCAGTATTGGCCTTATCTCGTAATTTTTTCTTTTTGTGAGTTGTGCCATTTATAGGATTAAAAAGAAAAATTTACAACTTAAAAAAATTGATTGACCAGACCTTGACAAATAAAAAGGCAAGAATAAGATCATTTTATTATTTAAAGATCAAATTTAAAAAATATTTTATAACTAATAAATATGATAGGCTATTACTTTTCTATTTAATATGTAAGAAATAAGTGTGACACAAAACCTCATAAAAAATAAATATTAAAATAAAATCAAAAAGAAAACAATAAATATAAATTTTTTTTTGTAGCAAAAAACGAAAAAGTATTTTAATAATTAAAAGTTAATGAAAAGTCCTGTTTTAGTGTTACTTAGCCTTAAAAAAAGGCTTTATTGCAAATAAACATCTATAAATAGCTTAAAGTTTTGCTTTAAGCTATAACATTTGCAAACCCAAATCGTACGTAATAAATAAAGTGCAAAACGTAAAAAAAGAGAAAAAAATGTGTAAATGGTATTTATCTAAAATTGAGGGCAACACATAAATTTTACTAGGTTTTTTTGCTTTTTTACAAAATAATACACTTTTATGAATTAAAATTTCCTAATCCTTTAACAACTTTTTTGAAGATGCGTAAAAAGATATAAATTTTAGAAAAAACAGCACATTAAAATAGTTTAAATCTTAGATAAACAACAAAAAATCCCATTTTTACTTTTTTATATAAAGCTAAAATTTAAACGCGGCTTAGTAAAAAAGAACGGTAAAATGAAAGTGTTACTATTGTTTTGCTACATTAATATACAGATAAAAAAATCTTTAATGCAACGTAACTTAGGGCATGTTCCATTTTTTACCTATGGGTATTTTTACCTATAGATAAAAGAGAAAGTTATTTTTACCCATGGGTATTGTATTTTTTTTTTGTTCCATTATTACCTATAGGTAAAAAGTAAAAAGGGTGTACATACATAAGAAATAGAAAAATAATTGAAACTTAAAAGAGTAAATGTACTATTATGTATAGTTTTTAGTATTTTTGGGTGAGCTTTTATAACATATTATCTTCATGTCTCTAAAAAAAAAGTTTGTTTTAGCAAATTTTGTAAAATAAAGAACTACGTAAAAGCTGGTTTCTCTAAAAAGGTGGCCTTTTCTATAGTGTATTTGTTTTTTTATCGATTTTTGTACCCACAGTTGCTTTATATTTTCAGATAAAAGTCACCATAAATTGGAAAAATCTATCATCTTATTTTTTGTTGGTTCTTCATGTTTATATTTTTTTTCTCTTCATTTTTTTATCTTTTCTATTGTCTTCTAGAATTTTTTTTAGCCATGGAGAAAAGAATCTCCATGGGTCCTAAAAAGGAGAAAAATTCCTACGGCTAAAGTCACCATATGTTTAATTTTTTGGAACAGTATCGCTGGCTCATAGGTAAATTTACCTATAGGTATTTTTTTACCCTTTTTTTAGGGCAAAAAAAAACCATAGGTAAAAAATGGAGCATGCCCTTAATGTTCTTTTTGAGAAATAGACATTTACAAGTAGTTTCTATCTTATGAAAACTTAAATAGATTTTATCGTCAAGTTTTAATAATCAATTCTCTAGAATTAATTAAAATGTTATAAAATAATCTGGATTTTTTTTGTTAGTTTAAAAGGCATTTTTGTTTTTGGGTAATTATAGAAGATGAAGATTTTACTGCAAAAAATAGTACGAAATACGTACTTAATAATTTTATGTCAAGGTTTACAATGATTTTTTAACAATATGTTGCTGTAACCATTACTATATTTTTTTTATTTTTTTTAGTTTTTGTTACTATTGTCGCGCGTTCCATGCGTGAGTGTGCCATCAAGCAAAAATTAGGATAAGAGTAGTTGTATTAAAGGAAGGGATTGTATATATAATATTAAAATAAATATGTAGTTATAAAGTTTATAAAACCAAAAAAATTATTATTTGTTGTAATTTTTAGATGTTTAGATTTTTATGTAATTGTTGCAAAGATATAAAAAATATAAAACATGGTAACAAATTAACTTACATATACAGTAATAAATAATATTCTCTGTTTTTATTTATATTTTTGAATTAAATTAAACATTTACGTTTTTTTTTCATCCGCGGTTTAGGCACATGAGCTCTGAGGGCGCGGAAAAAATATTATATATGCTTTGTGGATTTTTTTACTACCACTTTTTCCCTCCAAACTTCAATTTGTATTACAAAAAAATGCTTTACCAAATACTATATACATATTTATTGTTGACCAAAATTTGTTTTGCTCAATGGTTTATATCCAATATCTAAAAGGCTGCCACAGGTACAAGTCTCTTTGAAGAATATATTTTAGTTTCATTAAGAAGTAGTTCTAGATGGAAAGGATAAGAATAAAATATCACTTGTATATAGATAAGATGTATAGAAAACGTGTCGATAACCGAATATATTTCTACAAAGAAAAATGTATTTTTAAATACACATATACCGTTTATCACTAGTTTTTTGTTTCCTAGGCTCTAAGTCATTTTCGCAGGTCCTTAACCTAACTAATTTTTTATAATTTTTGTTTTTGTAGTTATAGTTATTATTACTATTAATAAAATTATGAATAGGAATATTATATTATTTTTTCTTTTTCTTTTTAGTTATTTCATTTTGGTCCATATAAAATGGATACATTCGTCTTGTAAAATTTTTTACGTTTTTGTGTTCTACTTAATATTTAAGGAATTTTTTTTTTATTTTTTATTGTCCTCTTTTAATCAAGTGAAGTATCGCATCTTACTTCAAAGCTCAAAGTTGCGGTACTTCGACAACGGCAAGCTACAATATGCTTTGTAATTGTGCGGCCCGCAAACAGAAACATCAAAAAAACTGTAAGACAATAATACAGTTTTACCCGTGATGTATGTAGTTAGATTCCATTGTATAATTTTAAAATTTTTGGCAGAGAGGGGCAAATTTGTCAAACTTTTAAATCCCACATTGCAAAACTACTAGTGGCTAGCTATGTGAAAACATTGGCAAGGGCTGCATCTTTGGCATTACCGACCAATTTACTAATTTTGTTTACATGCCAGTAGTTAATATTGAAAATAATATCTTGCACTTTTTGACATAATTTTGACGCAACATGTTAGACCAGGCTTTTCCGAGATGTTTACAATGGAACTTTTTCTTTTTTCGGAACCAAGTTGTTCCAATTTTATTTGGCCTTAAATGAAAGAGAAAATCACAAAAACAACACCAGCAGCAAGCTTACATAACAAAGCGGCAACCTTTAAATAAGAAAACGGAACACAGCATCTGTATGAAGACAATTTTCTATATCGGTCTTTGATTTAGATTATTCTTTATACCATGACACTAAAAAATCATCTACTGATGCGATTGATATGCAGAAGGTTTTTATTAAATAGTGCTCGTATAATTCCGATATCAATTACCAATAAAAAGCGCTGTTAATCATGAGATTATTGATGAGACAAAAAATATGTTGTAAAGAGGCTTTCAATAGAACACAAAAGATTCTAAAAAAACAATTTTTACAATAGGGCGGCCGTTTTGTACAGGAAAAATCAGTTTATTTGTCAGTCTGTCTTTTTTTGTGATGATAAAAAATTTGCGGGAAGTTTAATAAATCAAACTAAATGAAAGCGACACGACGAGACCAGTCATGAAAAGTATAAAGAAGCACATACAATGATATATTTTCCTAAAAACTTTTTTACCGTTATATAACAAGGCAGCTGAAAAGCAAAGAAATTAAGAATACCCTTACACAAATAAAGAGAAAAGTATAAACTGAACCAGTAGAAATGAATGCACAGGCCTTTTTCTCACATACACATTTTATAGCAGTAGCATTTCCGATGATCAATCATGTAGTAAAAGCTTTTTTTCGGGTCGAAGAGACCAAAAGGTAGATCAGCTTTTGCTATCGTAAAAAAAAGTCTCCCGCAAGATAATAGATTTTTTGTAAAAATAAACTTGCCCAGATTATTACCCCAATACAGAAGAGCCTATTTTTTCCTATTTAGTGTGACGAGAGTACAGATACTGTAAATTTATCAAATTAATGTACCATTAAAATATTTTAAAGGAAATGAGATACTAAATGACTTTTTTTTTACAAAGAAAATTACGAGGCAAACAAGAAGAATTGATATCCATAAAATTGTGGCTGATTTTTTGTATACATATAAATTAAGTTGTGAAAAATATGCATGAATTTGCACAGATGGAGCACCTATATGTTGTGGGGTCATGCATGGATTTGCAGCATATAAAAAACACAAAAACCCAAAATATTTTTCAGTTCATTGTTTCTTGCTCAGGCAAGCGTTATTATCAAAATGCATCCCAAATGAATATAACATTATATTTGCTGACGTTTATAAAATATTAAATATAGTAAGCTTAAGTCCATTACAGTCACGCTTATTTAATGAAATTCAAGTTTTAATCTTATGTGAAAATGCAGAGGAATGGATTGATACAAATGAGTCGCAAAACATTTCAAATACATCTGATACCAGCAAAAATGTAACATGTTTCATTTTAAAATAAAATATGGTAACCTTTCGCGAAAATCAATTACCAGATTTTATGAAAAGAAAAAAAGCATTATAGCTTTTTTTATTAATAAATTTTAATAGAAAATACCATGAATTAATAAACATTATACTTGGTATTTTTTTATTTTCATTTCTTAACAGTTCATTAATATTATGAACCAGTAGAATTTATTGCTGCAGGAACAGGAAAACGATTATCTGAAAACCATAAACAAAGTTAAATCATTTGTAGAGCAAGTAAATTTTTACAAAAATCACTTAAAAAAAGATTTTATGGCCCCGTTATACAAGATCTTGTATTAGAATTAGAATATAGACATAAATTGGATACAATCACATTTTTTGAAAATTTGAATAAGAATTTAAATTTAAGATTTCCTAAAATCCACGAAAACAATAGTTATGTTTTAAATCCAAATTATTTAAACGTAATTGGTTTATGTAATTTGACAGAATACGAAATGTTAGAATTAATCCCTCGGAGAAATTCCAAAGATATCGTATCTAAATTTATAGAGCAAAAATATATACGATTCTAAACATTTTCACAGTTTAAATAGCTACAAATTACACTAAAGCATACAGATTGCTATCTAGTATCTCACCGACATGTTTTATGAAAGTGGATTTATAAAATAAACCTTGTTACGAGCAAATATAGGTCCCTGCTTCAGACACTAGATGTCAAGCTACATGTAGCATTGTGCAATACAAAGACTAAATACTTATAAATCCTTGTTTTAAAAATTTTTTATTACAATTTATTTACTTGGTTCCAAATATTTTTACAATATTTATGGGTTCCAAAATTAAACAAAAAATGGGAAAGCTCTGTGTTAGATGTAATACGCTTATTTAGTTGATAAGACAGCCAAAAATACAGGGGGCTCTAATCATGCCAAAACAAAGGACCCGGCGTAACCTTTTTTGGGTCCTTATCAAGCTTCCAAGAATTTTAGTGTTAAGTATAAATATTGCAATACAATAACATGCAGTATATGGAAATTTTTTTGTCGTAATTTTTATTCTTATATACCTACAAAAAATACTAAAAGAGTATTTTTTTCTAAAGTTATTACAATAAACCGACAAAATTATGCCGTAAATGATAAAAAAAACATAAAATCATATACAATTTAAAATATTAAATATTATTACATAGGAAAACTATATGTTACGGGCAATTTGTATAATTAGGCATTATTACTATGCCTGGGCAATGTATATAATGGCTAAAAATATAGTCAATTTATTTTAGATAAAACAATTGCACATAATGCCTATGCATTATATAAAATACCTAGGCAATATATTAAATGACTAAAATTCTTGGCATTTTATACAATAACTAGATTCTAGAAAATTGTAAAAAAAAGCTTAAAAACTAGCCTGACCCATAGATATTATGATTTTTCCCACGGCATTTTATTATGACGTAAATTACTCTTTACCAATTAGAGAAAATATAAAATTGCACACTCTTAATTTATAAAAATATAAGTAGACAATTCTTAGTATCCACTAAAAAAAACAAAGTAAATTCACAATGTTAGAATTTTGCAATACAATATAACAAATGCTTAATAAATGTGCTTCGTAAAGGCTCGGCCCAATTTGCGCCAAAAGCGCATTTTGCGCAAAATGCATTTAAAAGCTAAATATTTAAAACTATGCACACAGTCGTAAAAATGTACGAAAATACATTTAATGAAAATAATTCCGAATAAAATGAAAAAAAATAACTTTTTAAAAAAATTACGCAAAGTAACAGGAATATATACACATGATGCCTATTCCAGTTTGGAAAATTATATTGTCATAAGCAAAAAAGAACATAACGGGTAAGGGGTTTTTATATCTCGCGAAGTTATTCATTTTGCGCCCAGTTATCATTTTGCGCCAATCCTCATTTTACTATTTAACAACGGATAGTGTACCATACAAAACATATAAATGTATAAGACACGTGCAAAACATACCCGTAGTATATTTTTGTTTCTTTTATAGATAGGCTTTTATTATATTTTTCTCTTTATAACACTAACCCTACAATCAACCCTACTACTAGTCCTAACCTCTGCATTACGTACAGGCACAATAACTAAATTTTGATACCGACGTTAATCTGAGTTTTAATTTTTGTTCTGTTTTTTTTAGGTGTTTGTTGCTGTAAAGTCTTTTTTTAATTCATTTTTATATCAGTATTGCAGTTAACTTTTTTTGTTTGTGTTTTTATGAATCTGTGCATTTTTGTTTTTTGTTGGCTTTTTTTATGCGTTTGGCGAGAACTCAACTATGGCGCAAAGTGCGCCAGCCCCTTATTAAATAAATTTGAGTGGCCATAATCGTCTCTATGCACAGTTTGTAATTTTTGCGCAAGCTATGAAAACCCTAGTCATTAAGGAATAAAATATGTGTAAAAATTATTGCACAAAAACAATAATAAAAGATTACAGTACAGCATAAACGTAATTAGTAACTGTTCAGCCAGCAAAAAAGATTTTTATGTATTTTTACACTGATCACAAACTAGAGGTTTCTATAAAATGTAAAGACAAGAGAAAATTTTGACCAGCGTGTTTTAAATAAGTTTATAATATTGACAAAAACAAGCAATTAAATTACCAGCAAAAGCTGCAGTTTTTTTTTTTGCAAATATTTTACATATAATTATTGGTTTGACAAAATCTAGACATTTCCCTTATATTAAATATACATTATCTTTAATTAAACTGTATAGAATACTACAATTGCGTAAGCATCTGGCTACAGGACTGTTTTATATACGGTTCTACATAATTATAAACCTTAAAAAAGTAGTTTGTATTGAAAAAATTTTTATGCATGTTGTTAAATACTAAAAAAAGCGAAAATTCTGTGTGAATCATTCCTGCATATAAAAAATTAAACGTTTCCTTCTATAGAAAATAAAACTTTTGGATCCAATTTAAAAATAAGGTCTGTATTTAACAAGGCGTTCAAAACATTTTTGTGTACTTTTTAAGCAAAAAAACGTGTTTTCTTTTTTTTTAACAAAAGATTGTAAGAAAATGTAGAAGATTGTTTATTAACTTTAATTGTGGTATAGTACCTGCAGTTGCCTTAAACCATTCAGTGTTTGATACCGAATATTCACTACTTTGACCAAAAAAAAACATTGCGTTTGATCTATCATTCTTGCAAATCGATATGCTGCTAGTACGTTTTGGTTTTGGCTTAATTCCTAGCGTATAATTCATACTTTCATCATTAGTTTTTTTTTACAATTATGGCGGCAAAATTAACCAATATAAAACATTTTTTATCTTTTTAATGGAGTTTGGTGTATATAATTAGCATATCTTATTTTCTAATCGTATATTTTGGTCTGCGGCATCAGGCACAGTACATTTCTTAGGCCAGTAGTGACAGTATTTTTAAAAAAGGATTACATTGCATTTATTTACATTAACAACCTTATCGATGTATATTAAAGGTAAAAAACAAACTCTGTATGGTACGGTTTTTGACCAGTAGAACCGAAACGGATCAGTTTAAACAAACATGGCCGCATGTAGCGACAAAAAACAAAAACGACCTTAATATATGAGGACTATCAGTAGGGCTAAGATTTTTATTCTCTAAAATCATTTTTTTTTATAAAAAAGTTGCGAAATATGCACAAATATGCTCATTTGTCGAAAAAATGAAAGTACCGTTTTTAAAATACGTAATTTTATAAAAGATACTACATAAGTAATATCAGTGCATAATTAGTAGAGCCGGTTTTTTGATCGACAAAATCGGCTCAGAAATCGGCAAAGAATTTGGTTTGAAAAATGCTCTTTAATATTATTTTTTATAATGTGCACATTTTAAGATCAAATATTACATATTGCGTAATCCTTGCATATAATTTCCGTTTAAAAAACATGTAATTTTTGTACAGCAAGAACTTTTTTTCCGGACTTATGGTCAACAGTAGCATGCCTGAAATAAAAAATGGCTACGATAGCAATAATTATCTGTAAAGCGAATTATGGTCAACTATAAAGACATTTTTTTTTATCTTAAAGCTTTTTTGTGTAAATTATAGATTTATCTAGTTCAAGATTATATAATTTATTTACTTGTCCGTGTTTATCGGTTTTTTTATTATAAGCTTAGATTTAATTGTAATCATTAGGCTTTTTCGTTTTTTTCACATGATATTACAACAGATTTGCATTTAAAAACTTCGCGTCATATTTTTGCGTTTTAAAACGAACCTATAAAAAAATACAGTAAATTACATATTTTTACTGTTGTATTTAGTATAATGTAATACGTTTTAGTTTTTTATGATAAGTTTTACATATTTTGTGCTATAAAGTGAGTTTTGTGCAGTTTTAGTCTTCGTGTGCATTGCACAAGCAATAAATGCGTGTTAAGTACACTGAAACGTTGATTTGGGTTTAATAGCAAATATTTTTTATTACTTAAATAGGTTTTTAGCATAAAAAAACGGCAGATAACAAAAAAGCGTGTTGCCAATCTAAATCTAGCTCTTATAATTCGTATATCGTATTTTTTTAGACTTCGTACTGACTCTATGTACGCGTTCTTCATTCCGCAATATATTTTGGGCATGAAAAGGTTAAAAATATGGTCAAAATATGACAAAATATGAAAAAGCATGCCCGGGAATTAAATTTCTAGCCCTAAAAATCTATATCGTGTACACTAAATATCTTATATGACTTTATGGTAAAAAATCTGCATAAACTACCGACAAAAAATCATTTATACGTAATTTCTTGAGATTTACTACCCTAAAAAATTAAAAAAAAATATTAATTTCAGTTCAATATGAGTTTTTGAAAAAATTTTAAGAGATCATGTTGTTATGTGAGTCTGTGTTTTTTTATTTTCAATCATTTTGATTTATAAAATTTTTTAACTTTTTTTATTTGACAAGATTAAAATAAAACACAAAAAAAAATATTATGGAAACATGTAAAAAATAAATTAAGTTCTAATGAAAAAAAATTATATCTGCAGAGTTTATATGTCTATACTCCCTTACTTATATTCAGTACTTAATAAGTTGAACCTTAATAATAGAGTGTTTATATATAAAAAATGTTCTATCGTTATGTAGTAACATTTAGTTTTTCCATTGTTTAATTTAGGATTTCAAATGCAAAAAATAATTATTTTTTGGGTTTACTTGCAACATGTTCCATTTAAATTACATATTCTGTTATTTTCATTGCAAAATATATTTTTTAAATACAGCAAGCTTTTTTTACATATCAAAATATAAGTATACAGTCAAATTGCAAAATATATAGTTTAAACATTATGTTTAACGGTTTAAAGCACTGTATAAAAATATCGTATAAATCTTACTACTAGATGAATTGTTAATTCTGGTTTACTATCGATTACTACGTTACTGTGTACTCAAAAGCCTATCAACTTGGATTCTTCGTATACAACTAATAACCAGTTTAAGTTATCTGACAGGTTATTTGTAAATCTGATTAAATAAGGTTTGTTTATATGTGTAAAGACAATTTATTTGCGTAAATGATCGTCAGAATAACAAAAAAAAACACAGATGTCGATCCAATTGAAAGAGGGCATATCAAACTGTTGTTGATTACTGAAATTCGGCATGTTGTTATATAGTAAATGCAGTATATATATTTTAAATATTTTAAATAGCTTAATATTGCTTACATAGACTTTATTATCAATTTTATACATGTTATTTCGTTTTGGCAATCTTGATGCTAAATGTTCATAAAGCACATATAAAATGCTAGTATACAAACAAAACTTTTCATTTACTAAAGAATTGTTGCAATCGTATATTTACACCCATAATTTATTTATAAGGGGTATTTTATATGGCTTAAACATCTTAAGACATATTTTTAAAAAAAGTCAAATGGTCAAGAAAAAGCTACAAATGCATTGTAAAAGGAAATAAACGGTACAAACAATCATGAAAAAAGTATATTGCTTCAAAAAACCAAAAAAATCTAAACAAAATTATAGGGCGTGTCTCTTTCGCCAAAGAACTATTTCTTTTTTGGGAATATTTTTGCTTTCTGAACAACATTTCTTTTTTTGGCCTTTAAAAATAGAGGTCAAATGCTAAATATGTGTTGAGGTTTTTTTATTTGACACTTTTTTGTAGGGGCAAAATTTTAGACATATTTAACTGCGATGAAATGCTCCTAAGAAAGAAATTTTTCTATAGCGAAAGAGACACGCCCTTATATTTCTTCTTTTTCATTTCATTTGATTGCGTGGAAAATCGTAAACATTGCTTATTTTGTATTATAAAAGTTTTTGTGTTCTTTTAAAATGGTAATATTCTGATATAGCCCCTTTAAAATTTTTTTGCTAACCATTTGCACATATCAAATTCGACGTTAAATCAAAATTAAAAAACTTGAATACGATCCAAATAAAAAAATTGGGTTTAATTTATTAATGCCCCTCTTTTTGTTAAAAATCAAGTTAATGCCCCACTTTTTCTATTTTATTTAAGTAATGCCCCTCTTTCTAAAAGTAAATAGTGAAGATGCAGATACGCATGCTAAACAACAAATATGAGATGATTATATT
>JAQFYM010006289.1:0-11917 GCA_034694785.1 Agrenia bidenticulata
CACATATTTGTGGTTTTGTTTTTTTTGGGTAGATTTAATTTGCCACAAATATGTGGTTTTGTTCGTGAAAGGGTTAATATATTACTGGTAATTTTTTTTTCCCTAGTAATCAACCCCATTTTCGACTTTTATCTGTTATATATATATTATGGTAAAATACGCAAAGCTTATACATTTTTATCAAATGACCATATATAAATATCGTATTTATCTTTTCAAGGTCTTAACCGTACACTTGTGTATCGAAAGGAAGTTCAAAAATCGATGGATCTAGTTTTTATTGCTTATCTAATATTGAAGTGTTTTTATATGGTATATTAAATCCCCAAAAGTACTCCCGAAGAAAAATTTCAAATTATAACAAATATTAAATACAGTCTATGTAGGGTTCGGAATTTTACGAAAAACAAATATCGAATATCGAATAATCATCAATTTAGATATTCAAATATTTGAATATATTTGAATACAAAGAGTTTGTTTATATAAATTCAAAAAAAAACAATTTTTATGAATTATATATTTTTTATATATTTTTTTGGTGTATATATGGTCTGTTTTTTTATTGAACGTTGCAAACAACCAAAAGTTTGTTTCCGCATACTTTAATGAAGATCTAATGCAAACTGCAATAGTCAGGACTTTTTTTAGAGGTATTACAGCATATTAAGATAATGAAAACAGTAAACCGACAAAACTATAAGTAAAACCCATACTTACACGCAGTTTTGCATGTTACATTATATAAAATGTTATGCTATAAAGTTGCTTTCTGTATTTTTCACCTTATAAATCCAGGCTACAAAGAATCTGCGAAACAAAGTAAGCACAAAAAACTCTCCATTTGTTTTCCTGGATATGGGCCGTATCATAAATACGTGTTTTTACACCATCATTTGTATATTTTAGATGATGAAAAAGAATCTGGCAGGTAATAAATAATTTAGATATATTTTATCTACATATTTACCTATCAACTGAAAAAAATGTTTGAAAAAAAACTACCAATATTTTTGCGAAGAATTTGAATATTCGAATACCCCAAAAAAGTACGAATAATTCGATTATTCGAATATTCGAATAGTCGAATTCCGAACCCTAGTTGAGAAGCCTTTTAAATAAAAGTATTAAAAATACTGTTTTGCGATACATACGTTGATAAAATATCTAACTTGTACAACTGATTTTACTCCTACAGATCTATAATATTAAATAGGAAACTAAAAAAGAACAGAAAGGTAAAAACACTTTAAACTGCCGTATAATCATACATTACAGGTATTTAATACGATCAGTACTACTATTTGCACATATTTTTACACATATTTAGCCAACACAATACTGGCACATAGCTTTACTATGAGTAAACATAGTGGTATTGTATCTATTGACATAATTATGATTTAAATGCATTTTATGATTTTTTTACAGTTAATAATGTTCTTCGCGCTTTAGCAAACATAATTATCAATTCTTACGTTTTCTGTATGCTTTAATGACATAACCAAAGGCTTAATTAGGCAATATAAAAAAGAAACAGGTATGTAATAACTTTGATTTTTTTATATCATAGACGAAAATAAATGTTTTTTATAACTGCAAAACCAATGCTATAATAATTTATTTTTGTTGTAAAACATATTATTTGCATGATTTACAAAATTGTTTAGCGGCAGATTTTTTCCACAAAAAATGGCCAATAAATTTAAAGCCCACAATCATAAAGAATATGAAGGTTTTAACATATGTCATTAAAACAAAATGAAAAAAAATATATGAATAAAATGAATGGAATTCAGTGTATTATTGCACATTATAAAAATACAGTCATTAACCGCATTTTTTGGAGGTCAATCGGGTTTTTAATATACTTTAAGGATTATAGTATATTATTGATAAATATCTTTTATTACTTTGCATTAATGATTGTTAAAATGTAAACACCAGTAGTTAATACGTCGTATATGATGCATTAATTATATTAGAACTTTGATTAAAAGAATAAGAAACTATCAATTCTGCAATAGCATTTAACTGGGAATTAAATTTAGGAAATCCGTTTATTCGTCCTAAAAAAATTTTAAGATGTCTTTATTTATAAAGATTATGGAAATATATTACTATATAATTTTATATCGCCCGTGAAAAATAAAAGATTTCGACCTAGAATAAATGCAAACACACTGACTATTTTTATAAAAAGATTTTGATTACAAAAGAAATAGGTAGCCAATGCATATTTTTTTTCAAAGTTCAATGTAAAACTTAACAAGTATTTGTTTATGGTGTAAAGTTTTTGGGCATTTTTGGGTTATTTTTAATCCGAATTATTATCACGCATATTCTTAGAGCGTTTTCACCTGAATAAACAATATAAGGGCATGCTGTCATGCATACCCCGACCGGGGTTTTTCTGGGACCCGGGGATTGCCATAAAATCCATTTTTATTGCCAACCCCCAGGTCCCCCGGGGGTTGTAATCCCTAATATAAGTAATTAACACATTTAGAATGACATGTAGTTTTTTTTGTTTACGATCCTTGAATGACTCTACATAAAGGTATATTAAGTACATTTTTGCATCTCTTTGTTATCTTCCATCAGAAACCTTCATAAACATATATTCCACGAAGTCTTTTGACAGGTAAAATGTATAAAATTTGTTAGCACAGTTTTCGATCCTCAAAAAAATTCAACCAGTAGGTTGCCTTTTTTATGGATTAATGATTTAAACTAGTTTAGGCAATGAATTGGAAAACACACTTTCTTACTTCTACTATAAATAAACAACCAACATTTACTAACAAATTTGAAACATCAAAATAGCATGTTTAAAGTTGATGTGATACTTTTTACATCAACCCTTTAACAGTTTCGTTTTATTTTTTGTCACTTTAATGTAAATGTGCAGAAAAACGTAATTTTGTATAATAATGCATTACCACGTAGAGTTCTTACTAAAATATATACCGTATGTTTTGGTATCTTACAATGTGGCATTATTTTTTGTGACAAGTCTTTTGACAAATTTTTTGAGATTCCGAAAATGTCACAGTGAGATTTTTAGACGCTGTGAGATTTTCAGACCTGTAAAAAAACTATATAAAAAAATGTTAACCCGATTCATACAACATAAAATTATGCCCATGCTGGCATCCTGGATTTTGTTCAAAAACAAAATGTTATTAGATTTTTAAAATTTTCGTCAATTTATGTGAAAAATTATTTGCCCAATGTTTATACTAAAAACATGTAATTATGATGGATATTATGTTTTTTAAAATTTTTTTTCTGTTTTATTGCATTTAGATCTTACTAACCCAACTTTTAAAAAAAAAGGCATCGCCAAATCGCATAAAATTTTGTCTTAAACTACTAATAGCAAAAAAGTTGCAATTTACGACTTTTTTACCTTTAGTTCTTAATTTCTGTTTTTGTTGTGAATTTTCCAAAAACCTCACAGGGGTCCAATAATCTCACGGGTCCGAACATGTCACAGTACAGAGAGATTTTTATATTTATAGCACCCACAATTATTTCAGCCTCTCTCTATAACATACAAGAAACAATGCTTTTTTCATAAACTGTGCCATTAATACTAATTCTGGTCCGGGGCAAGAAAACTGACGTAATAAATCCATCAACCATAAATAGGCAAAATACATGCCAAAAAATATCTGAATATGCAACCTTCCTCATATTTAAACCTAATTATGAAAACTACTATATTTGGCCATTCTAAAAGATTATTTCAGTAAAACATGTTCGCTAATAGGTGACATAAATACAAAACCGTTAATGTAATTGTTTTTTATATTGCAATAGTTTAAGTTTTTACTTATCATAGTGAATGCACTTAGCTAGATTTCCTGAATATTATCCCCCGTTTCCAAACATGCATTTTTCCTGTATTCTATATTTGAGAGCCGACATAATTGTGGGGCTGAAAGCTACAATGTTAAAATTCGATTCAGGATCGATCTCATTAAGAAATACATAAAATCTGCTTAATTAAAAAATAAATATTTTATTTTTTCGTTTTCCATAATTTTAATATACTTCGAAAAATCAAAAAATTTTGTGATTTTTGATGAGTTTTAGCATTTTTAGGTACCCCATAAATGAATTACAGGACCGGTATAATGATAAAGATATAATAAAATCAATATAAAAAAGTTTTAGACAAACCCCATGCTGAATTTTATACTTAATTTTATTACATTTGCATACTTCACGTTATTTTGTTTATAGATGTTAAAATAAAAAATAGAAAAATTTATAACTAGTGTTAAAAATGCATCAAATTTAGCAAACAGTTAGATGTACAACAAGAGTAAACAATACCAGACAAAATTCTGTAATTAAACCCAGAAGCTAATACTTCTTGTTTACCTTCGTGCACATGTTAACATTAGATTAGGTAATTATTATGTAGTAAAAAATACATAATAATAATAAAATTTTACTTTGTGTTTATTACGCGACAATGAAATACTTATTTATATGTTTTCATATTATTTTTTTCTTTTTTTTGCAGGAAAACACTAAATTGTAAACTCTAAAATCACAAAGAAATTCAACACCTAATTTTTTATCAAAAATTCTTTTTACTAAAACCCCAAAGATATTTGAACATTCTCTCGCACCCCGAAATTAATTACAGCACATAAAATGCGACAAATTAAATTGAAAGGCACAAGGAAACAAGGGTTGTGCAGTATAACGTATAGTAAAAGTGTACTATACACTTACTATACACTATACAGTAAAGTTTATAGTCAGTGTATAGTTTACGTATTTTTTTTATACATTCTATGTTTTCCTTTTTTTAAACGTTTTTATATTAGAAAACATAATGTATCACAACTAGGGCGGACCATAAATGCAGAAAAAGAATGCAAAAAAATGCGAATAAATTAGGAAAAAATGCAAAAAATGCATTTAAATTATTTTTAGTGATTAGTGCCTTGAATCAAAAAGGCAAAAACCACAAGTAAAAGTCTTTTAGACGTTTTGTAAAAACAAAAGAAACTATTTGGGCTTTCATTAGTATTTTTGGTACATTTTTACTATAGTGTAAAAAATAAAAGCAGAAAAAAGATGCAACTAAAATAAAAAAACTATTTTTTATGGGTAAATGTCATGCATTTTTAACAAAAAAATGCATTTGGTCCGCCCTAATCACAACCCAATTTTTTTAAACAACAACTACAGTTAAATACTATAAAAGTTAACCCTGATAAGAAAATAACAATTCAACTTAAGGTTTAGATGAAAATGCAATCAGAAGTTTTATGTAAAGATTATGTGTAAGTAAAAATCTTTAAGACGAGCGTAAATCAACATTATAAATAAAAAAACTACAATTATTAATATCAAAAGTTTTAATCTGTTTCTACTGGTAGACTTTAGATGCACTTTGATTGTTTGCGTCGTACTACAACAAATTAAAAAGATTTAGTTGTATTTTTTTTATGCATAGAAAATACCATTCAATTGTATAAATATACAATTCATTTTATTATAGCACAAATATTAAACACAAAATTAGTAAAAACTTCGTCGTAAAATACTTACAGACTTTACATGCGTCTAACACGGCCTATATTTACTATTGTTTTAAAATCTTATAAAACTCCAATAACATCAAAGGCATCGTTTTTTATATGTTTGTATTTTTCTAAAAAAAACCAAGCATACAAGAAAAAAACTATACGCTTACTATGCAACTACTACACCGCAGTGGCGTATCCAGGATTTTTTTACGGGGGGGGGGGTTGTTTAAATTTTATGTATTGTGAAGAAATCTGAATCTCAAAACTTCAATCCATTCACGCTGAAGAAAATAAACGAACTACCAATCTATGTTAAAATTTTTTGAGATTTTTTACTTCTTGATTTTTTATTTTGTGGTTTTTCTTCTTTTTTCTCTGGCTACGTGCAGTAATAAATTTAGATTTAGGAACATTGACACTATCGACCGCGTGCATATCAGTTGTATATAGTGTTTAAGCGCGGGTTGTCTCCTTTAATTTGACTGTACTGATTTTTGTAATTTAAGATCTCTCGATGTCCTCGTTTTCGCAATAAATGTTGAAAAAGACGCAGGGTCATAGCAATATGTTAAATCATTCTTCGTTTTTTGACATTGAAATGCAATACCCGATAACGAAAAAAAGTTTTTTGCATTTTTTAGGCTTTTGTTTTACAATAGGAATGCAGCGGAATTTTTTTTACAGAAAAGTCAACGAAAAGAGTAACTATAGTCAATTAGTGTAGAAAAAATGTATTAAAACAGCAAAGAGTGTATTTTAAACACCGACAAGACAAACCAGAAATGCCATGCATAAATACAAAGTTCGTTGCTATGCTCGAAAATGACTTTTTACAATAGATTAATTTGTTTTTATGTCGATACAGTAATATTTTTGTACAGGAGGGTATGCAAAATACAACAAAAATCTAGACATAATTTTCGTAATCGTACGTCAAACTCGGCTGCTTAACTAATTAATTTATTTTCTAATACCAAAATCTATAAATTTAGTTCTGGGATTTTTGTTGGCATTTGAATACATACCAAGAGGGTATACATTGCACTAAAACTTTTTTTAACAACCACCTTTACATTAATGATATGATATAGCATTTCTACTAGGTAGGTAAAGCCCTTAAGATGCACAAAATATAGTTACAGAATAATACAACGTATATGATGTAAAACTACAATTGCACTGATAAAGACATATTTAAAAATGCTAATATAAACATACCAAAGATCATTAGTACAAAAATTACATTATGTTAAAAAATTCTAAGTATTCATAGGTGCTTTATCCATTCATACTTTACTTATTTGTAAAATGAGTATCTTTATAAAACTTTATTCTAGTATACAATCAGAAAAAAAAACTCTGTTTTTATGTTGAAATTTGATGCAATATCATATAAAAAACTACCATCTAAAAAAATACAATGATGAATATGCACCTTGTTTTTGTGAAATTAGGCCACCATATGCGATGAATAAAAAATATAATGCAACTAACATACAAAAAAGCCTTGTACATAATTGACTATATATTAAGTCTGTAAGGAAAAGATATGTAGTACAATGTAAAAAAAAGGAAATGTAGACACGGCAATATAAAACAAAATATAGTTTTTGCATGCATTTTGCCTGTAAATTGACGCCAAAAAGCCGTAGAATGGCAACTATACCGATAAACTATGTGTTAACCGATATAAAAAGCATAGCATTATTGTAAATACAAGTCTTTGCAGATTTTACGCTATTGCGGTAGAAAAAGTAGTTGCCAGCATACTTCCATTGTCTTTTGTATTTTAAAAGGCTGTAGTTTTTTGGTTGATATTTGCATAGTCTTAACCCACCTGCAGACAAAAAACACTAATTAAAATGTATTTTTTCTGTAATACACACTAAAAAATATAGGAAACACTACTTTTTTTTGCGTATTTTTACGACCATTACGTGACCAAATCAAACCTTTAGATATAGAGTAGCTATGTCAAAGCATACAACATTTGTACACCAAAAGCATTACAATGAAATATATCCCGCTTCATATTGAATGTGTGTGACACAACTACATACAAAAATACATAGAACCAGTTTTCCAGTAATCTTTATATTATTGTATTTAATCAAAGTATAATTGCAGCTGCTTAAAGCACTGGCTTTTTGTACTTTACAGCATACCACAAAAACAAACAAGTGAGTTTTTAGATACGTATTTTAAATGCTTTTTATTATATTTTCTGAATTTTATATAAAAAACTACGTAATAATACATGCCTGTTATAATTGAACGATGTCTATGTAAAACACTTGTAGACCGAGATTCGGCAACAATTTGATTGTACACGTGTTTACAAATTCATTTTATTTCTTGTGTATAAATCTTATACGCAGCGGAAATAGTTATATTTTTATTGGTTGACTTGATCTGTAAAAGCAACAAATAAACTTTACCTAATATGTGGATTGTTTTCTTGTTAAAAAATATATTCGATGCAAATAATCCGAAGTAATTTTGTGCTGTAATATGCATCTTTTTGACGAATATAATAGACTTGTGATACTAGGATAACATAAATACCTTTGTGTTTTCTCTTTTGTTTTTAGTTTGTCGTAAGCAGGTTATAAGTTTTGTTTGATATGAGATTTGCTGTTTTTGGGTATATAGGGCAAAGATTTATCTAGTATATGTATCTGTCTAGATAATTGAATCTTTACTTAGCTAGGATTTTTGTATCTCGGTTGTAATATTGTCGACAGTTATATGTGGCAACTGTATTGACTGTTTGTTTTTAAGTGAATATTTATTGCATACTATTTTAATATGTATTATTATTTTAACCGTGCATACATGTTTCTAATACATTATAAATTGTGAAATGTACAATGCAAGGCGCATTAAAAATTAAATGTGCGAAAAATATTTTATAAAATACTAATAGATTATATATAACAGCAAATTTTTTTTGTAGATTTACGGTAACAAACGCTGTTAAAAAATAGATTTTATTTTAAAATGTAAATGTAAGTTTAGTACAGTGCATTAGTACATAAGTGAGTGCAATATTTTTTTCGTAGCAACATCATGAAGCTATAACAATTTTGATAAACAAAACATTGCGTCGAAATTCCAGATGCTAGTTAATCTGTAGCTTAAAGTGTATCTTCTATCTCGATAATTGTAGAAAAAAGCCGTATCAATTTTTCATAGCCTACGTCGTGACATTTTAAAATCGAAAACTTTAGTTTTTGTAAAAAAATTTTAAAAACGTATTCCAACAAATTAAACCCTTAAACTAAAATTCGGTACGTATTTTGGAACATTTTAAAAAATTACTAAAAGTATGTTCACTAAAATCTTACCAAAAAAAATCATACCCCTTAAATCAGCGCAAGATTTACTTTTATACACAGGGGTTAAACCCCCCCCCCCACGACCCCCGTCGCTGGAAGTGCCACTGCTATACTATAAAGTATATACCGCAATCTCTCAAGACACATAAATTAAAAAGAAGAAGCCGCAGAACGAATACAAAGGAGTAATGACATATGAAATGAAACAGAAATCAACATAACGCACAATAAATACTAACAAACACATGCAAAACTATGGGGCATAGAAAGTGAGGTAAAAATACAACAATATAATAAGTGTAAAAGGATAATCAAACCTTGTAAAAACATTCACAACAAAGTGACACAAACAATGAAAAATGTTGAAAGGTAAAAAGAAATATACTATATTTTAAACAACATAAAACTCTTACAATTATGAAAAAACATTAGGAAGAGATATACAAAAAAACGACCTTTACTGCAAACTATAATAAAAAAATACCTAAAGTTAATTAAAAAATTAAAAGAGCCAAAATAATCACCGAAAACTAAAAACCAAGTAAAACGAAAAATTATTATAAAGTAGAAAGATTTTTTAAACGTAATTTACAATTTGTAAATATGCAATGCAACTAAAGATTTAATGGGCTGGCGTTCGAAACATATTAAATTCAAGGTCTTAACACTGCAAAAAACCAAAAAAAATGCATTCCGTTTTCAAACACATTTTGTACCATACGTTTTGAGATAGTTTTCAATCACTTAATAAAAATCATGGAATATTACGCAAATGAAATTAAACTGTGATATTTGTTATATAAATCTGCAAATAACATGTGTTATGTATTTTTTTGTTGAATTATGTTTAATCTTTCACTCTTTATTACACCTATAATTTAACGTTGAACCATATATATTATTTATATTGTAGCATTAGTGTAATGTAAAACTTTTCTATTGTTTAGATGATACACATAGGTGTAATGTACAAAAATTAAAAATTGCAAATTACACCTATAGGCAGGCCTCTACCAATTAGGAGAAATATGATTTTTCTCCTAATTTTCCTAAAATAAGATGTCTCAAAAACAAGAATTTTTTAATTTGAACATAAAAAAATATGTTATATCAACACAAATACAGCAAAAAATACATGTTTATTTTTGTTTTCTGTTGTCTTTTGCTTTTCCATTAACTATAAAAAATAATAATAAATCCTGGGATGTGTTACAATACAATAGGATTGTATAAAACCTATTAATTATATGCTTTTTTACAGACTACATGGCAAATATATTTTGCATTATTAAGTGTTTTTGTAACTACTTATATTTTGCATCAGTTCCTTAATTTTTATGTGTATTGTAGTACTTTTAGCGATGCCAATATACAATGACAAGAATCGATTCAAAAATAACTGTTAAGACTTGCAAAAAATATTTTGAATAACTAGTATTAATGGTGATTTATGTCCTAATGTTTTGAAATTTGTTTTCAGTACAAAACTATGTATATGCTGTAGCTAATAACAGCTAGTATTTCCGCTGTTGCTTAAACAGTCCAAATATTAGTTTAAGATATTAAACTAATCTATCGTGATTTAATACGTATATTGCAGCGTAGAAAAATGTTTTTCTGTAGCGAAGTACAAGTTATTTTACAATTTTACCACATTTCTCCTATTTCTCCTAATTTAAGTATTGAAAATGTATTTTTTTCCTAATTAAGCCAAATAGTATAGATTAGAGACTCTCCTAGTACGTAGAGGCCTGCCCATAGGTGCAATTTATTACCATTTCTGTACTTCTAATTACATCTATAGGTGTAATAAACACAAGCGGAATAAAAAATTGTGTCTTTTTATACACTTCGCGAAAATATATTAAACATGATAAACGGCTTATGCCTGTATCAAGGCACCTTGTGCTTTGCGATAAATAGTATTATAATGAATTAAAAAACAAATTTAACGCTATTTTTACGTTATAAAAGATGAAAACGGTAAACTACAGTGGAATTAAATGCATTAACATTTTTATATACTATTAGTTGCCTCTATATGTAACATTAAGAAATTTGCACTTATCGAATAAAGTATCATCATTTACTATCTATCTATCAAATGCTTTTAGAAATTACAAGAAGTACGAAAATGCAAATTTAATAAAAATAAATGGTTTTATTTTTAAACTAAAAAAACTTTATTTGTTATTACATTTTACAAATACTACCATATTTAGTAGTTTTCGATCGATCGACAGCGTTCTTTGGTGAGGCGCCCCTTCAGGAAAAAAAAAAAAAAACTGATTTATTTATTTTTTTGAGTAAGAAGTTACATTCACAAAAAAAATTATTTTAAAGCACGTCAAAAAAATTTGAATAGCACCACTGCTTATATTGTAAAAAAGGATTTTAAAAATTTAGTATCTGTTATTTTAGCATTTATTTTATATTCGTGCAACTTTTTAATAAAAGCGGCGTATGGTGAGCAGAGACGTTCTACGCTAGGGCTTATCTCTGACACCCCCCGGCCCGAAAAAAAAAGAGAAAAAAAAATGTGAAAACGACGTATGCGATATAGTTTGTTTTTTTTGTTTACTTCGTAATAAATGTTTTAAATCAATAGTATTTTACTAAATATTTGCACTTTTTAGGCTAATTACTTTTAAATTGATTTTAACAGCAAAACACGCAAGCTTGTACAATTTAGAAAATACTTCTATTTTGTATTTTTTATTATGAGTAGGTGCTGGTGATAAAGAAGTAATTTTACCTTGTTTGATACCTTTAACAAGAAGTGTTCTAAAAGTCAATAAGAATTACCCTCCGACCAAAATAGAAGCCGAGAAATGCTTGTAAGAATGTGGTGTCTTGTTTTTGCGTGTTAGATTTAGAAAAAAACAAAATACGCGCCTGTCAAGGGTGACAGGTGATATAAAAATAAGATATATTATACATGTAATATAGCTGATAAATTATCAGCCATATAAACACTTAGTTTTCTAATAAGGATAATGTTTTCCTATTCTTTCTACATAAAAG
>JAQFYM010006290.1:0-11915 GCA_034694785.1 Agrenia bidenticulata
CGCAGTGGCGTAGCCAACATTTTAAGGACAGAGGAGGGCTAAATCTACATAGTAAAAAAAATCTGTTTTTTTCATGTTTTTTGTATAAGGGACAACGAGCTTGCCTTAGCTAACTCTTTGTAATCAATTTTTTTTAGGTTAACCTAGTATGAGTTTTAGTATATCCTGTATAATATTTTTGTGTTTTAAATATATAAATCAGTTGTAAGAACACTAAAGTCTATAAGAAAAAATGTTCGTTGTATACAAGATATGGGTTATTGGTACAAAAAAGGTTTTTTAAAGATATATACCTACAATTTTAAAAAAAACTTATAAAAATGAAAAATGACACAATCTGTAAAAACCATTTTTGAAAAAGTAATTTTTTACGCAATAAACGAAGAGCTAAGCTGTATTTTCTAGTAGCGGTTTTTGCGCCATGCTAATCAATGTTGGTAACTCATAATTACTATAAAAGAAATTTGAAAAAAAAACTAGAAAACTTGCAATAGAAAATAATATTAAGCATTCACAATGTATGCATATACAAAAATAACTAGATACATAGATACGACCTCTTTTTATGTGAATTTGTGTTGACATTGTAGAACTTTATATTGTAAGTTTTTTATGAAAACAATAGCAAAGCTTGCTATGCTTACAAAAAGAAAAAAATATGCTCAGTTTTTAATTAAAAAAAAACATTCTATACACTAAAACAAACAATCTATTGTTTATGTTGACTATATAAAATTTATACTTTTTTTTATTTAAATATTAATACTTTCATATAATTGGATACATCTTAGAAGAATTTTTTTTTAATCTACATTGTATAAATTATTTCTTTAATAAACACAAGCAATTTTATTTTTTCTTTTTATGCAGATATGCATAAATCTAAATATTAAATGTATGAATCTTAAAATTTGGTATGTTCTTTTTATTTGGTGCATTTTGCTAATATCGGTCTAATACTACCAACAACACGTTTAAATTTTTTGTTATTTCTGACGTTTTATATGTATAAACATTTTTGCTTCTTTATTTTTTGACCCCAATTTATAAAAAGAATCATTGGAAATGAGCTTTGTGTTGAAATCATACAGAAAAAATATAACTGCATTTATGTGTGGTGTAAATGCAGCAATAACGCAAGGTGCGTTAGTATCGGTGGTTTATTAACGGTGCGCCATTTGTATTATATTAATGTGTAGATATATGTCGTATAATGATACTAACAGAATGCCCGTAATATATATTTTTCGTATATTTTATTGTGATTTTATTCTTAAAAAGCAAGGTATTGTACAATAACAATAATTATGTTAAATTTTGAAGTGCAATTTTTAATAATAATTTATTACAACTTATTATAAAAAAATTCTGGTAAAAAACTCGACTATGAAGGTATTAAAAGTCAAGACTATAGAAATACCAACTTAAAGTAACAGCTACTGCAGCGTATATACATTATAGAATCCAATTGTACCACATGTCAAATTGAGAATGCATATAAACAGCCTTCAAAGAAAAATTACTATAGACTACTGATCCTTTGATTTACTTACACTGAAAAATATACTGTTACCGTAAGTACGCGATAAATTTGTACATAAAAAAAGCATGGGCACATAAATTTTGAACAGATGAGCATTTTTTTACGATTTTTATGTTTATTGTTAAAAAAAAATGCATTGTAAATATTTTTGCTAGCTTTATTAATAAGTATTGCAATTTCATACTTTTTGCAAATAGTTTTAAAAATCTAATATATTTTATCAGAAAAAACTAATTCTTCAAAAACACTAATTTGAGAATAGTATAATATTTAAAGATACTGGCACTAAAACAATCTATATTTTGTTGTTATTGCATAAATATAATAACTTACAACATAATTTTGCTACTATCAATTTTTTATTTATGTAGAGTACACATAAATTCATATGAAACCTGAAAACTAACTTTAGTACTTTTCTAGTTAATACCCGATCTTTCTGTTAGATTTGCGTCTTACGATATAAAGATGCATAAATATTAAAAGTCGATATTTAACTTGTTTAAACCGTATATACAATACTTACAATGGTAAGTTCGCGTGGACAAAGTATCCTCTTAGAAATTTGATAGATTCAAACATAGGCTTCTTAATATTGTATATATATAGATAAGAACATAAATAAGTTGTACAATATATTGAATATTATTTCAACCCATAATATATTATTTGGGACTTTGGACGTTTATTAATCTTTTTTATGATTAAAGTTTATCAAGCGTAGAAAGGACATGATATGCTAAATTTGGTGATATTTGTGTATTCTATTGCATGACATACACATTATATGTGAGTTTTAATACAAAGTTGACCACCACCACCAGAAAATGATTGATCAACAAAGCCAAAAATAATAGATAAATCAATCGATATTAGGAAAAAGCGGCATAAAAATATACATATAAAAAGAAATAAAATTGCAAGAAAATTTTTTATCCTTCATTTTGTTCTTTTATATTTATAGTTTTCTTTATTTTTACTAAAGACTTCGGGCAAGTGTACATTAGAAAGATGATACGTATATAATGCATCCTAGTATTTTATTGTTATTTTTTTAGGAACTTTTTAGTTCGACTTTAATTCAGATATTAATATTTTATTCACCTAAAAAATTGATTGATCATATGTGCAAAATAAAATTATTAATAAATTTATATTGAGAAAAATTACAGAGAACAATGGAAAACAACTGGCAATAAAAGATACAATTAACACAAATTTGTTTCTCATTATAAATGCTAACAGCTGTGTAGTAATCCATTTACGATGCATTTTTAAAATTTAAAAATCTAAAATCTTTGCTTAAAGATTTAGTTGAATTTGATATATAGTTAACATGATTTTAAAAAGATATATTTATACTAATTAAAATCGTTGTTATTCAAATTGTATATTTGATTTATTTTATTTAATATTGTATCATTTATATAGGTTATGTGCAGTTGTCCGACGTCTGCATCATCACATACAAGATGACAGTTCAAAACTCTTATGTTGCAGAAAATCTAAATTTCTGATTTAGACTTGGACACAATATAAATATCAGGTAAAAATCTTGTGTGGCAGGCCCGTTATGGGCGCGCCGTTGTTTCGTTAAAACGGTTGTTTGAAAATACATTTGTATGAAAATATAATTTAACTTCTGCTAAAAAGTATTAATTTATCGGTTAAACACTACTAACAAAAAAAAATGTTTTAAAAATTTATTTATTATAAATTGCATTTATTTTTTAGTTAAAATATAAAGGGTTATTTTTCCTTTATTTTCATTTAAATATAATTTGCAACTTTAACTCTCTTTCTTTTGACTCCACGTTTATTCTAAGTACCTTCTACTCATTTATGTCCCCATCTATGTAAATAGAACGCATTGCTGTTAATTCAGTCTATTCTCTGCGGTACTATTTTTCAAATGGCCTTTATAATTTACTAGATTTGAAAATGATCGTTCAACGTCAATTGTTGTAACAGCAGAGCTCGAAATTTTGTGGCATGCTAAAAATATTGGGATACAAAAACATATCACATACTATTAAGGTCTTAGTTGTGTCTTCGGTGTATCTTCATCACTGTTTCTCCACTTTGAATCCACAAATCATATTTCTTAATGACTAGTGTAGACGGTCTTGTTAGATTATCACTTTCAAAAGTAAATATCGAGAGCATTATATGCCGGCTCAAGCTTTTAATAGCATAAAATGTGGTTAAGTAAATAAAATCGAACGGTTCCGTATTTTTTGCTGCGCACAACTGAATTTTAAGTAACTAATAACAGCTGCAAAAATACTATAAACAATTAATCTTTATAATATTTCTTTATTTTTGTATTACTACTAAGATTTTTCCGCTCTTGTCGCAAAACTCAATAGGAAAGCAAATGTCAGTCGCATGCAAGTAAGCGCATTATACCGCTTCAATCGTAAATTTCATCATATTACTTGCTACTTTTATTTTTCAAATTTGAAAATTTTTCATATTTTATGTTGATCGTTTCTATTGCGTAAACTAACCCAATTTTCAGTTTTTGCAGTGCAATACATATACTATGCCTTTTATGACAAACCTCAATTGATGAATGCTAGTGAACAAAAAAAAGAGTAAGACTGAAATCAGATAGGATATACTAAAATTTTATTTGATATATCACTGCGTGCAGTTTCAAAAATTTAATTTTCTGTTGCAAAATCGAATGATAAAATTTTATGAAAACAAAGAATGCCTCATGCCGTGTCAAAAATCTTGTTTCAATTAATCTGTTTAGATTGCGATTTTTTGTATATACTTAACATATCTATTTTACAGTCCGCCATAATATCTTTTATTTTGGTGAATTATTCTTAGAGTGACTTGTATCAGCCACTATTGTAAAACACCATATTTTATATTTTTTATTAATTTTATCAGAAAGGCATAAATTGAGGTATTGGCTCTTAAAGTGTGTGATTAATGCCTTACATTTTGTTTTTGATAGCATTGTATGTACCCCATTTAATATACCTTCTATAGCGGGCGCACTATCATATATCTGCCCCGCAAATACGCAAGATCCAACCCGTAATTCTCTTGACATTTAACTATAGATTTTGCTAATCTAGCCTCAGTAAAATCTAACACCTGTTAGAAGGCTAAAAAACTTATCTTATAATTCCTAAATCCGTATCAAAATACCAAATTGATATATTAAGTGCTCTTTTCTGCTTCTGTTAAAAAGATTTGCTTGCTAGAACAAAAAAAATTAACTTTTCTGTACTCTTATTATTTTTTCTGCCTTATTACAATTCCGAAGTATTCTATTATTTGCACTCTGTGTTTGCGGGAAAATATATGTGCATTTACGTGTGCTTTGCATACGCATGTCTGCCAAGATAGTATCCTTCCGCAAAGCCCTGTATCGCAAGATCGCTCATAAATTGCCCATATGTTGTGCCGGTTTTTTTTACAATAGATCCACTCGTTTGTCGTCGCCTCTTAATGCTAGTTTTCGCTGGTTGCATATTTGAAATGTTTGCACATTTAGAATCAACTTTTTTTTTTTATTTTGAGACATTTCATAGGAAAAATTCTCATTCATAAGGTTCTAATTATTATTGATCTCTATTCTAAAAGTGATATAAGTCTAGTTGCGTACAAAATCTTTGCGTAATGCATTATCACTTTAGATGTTTTGCAAATTTTGTATTTGCATCCTTATAATTAAAAAATGCCTTTTTTAAACACGGCTATTACGGCGTAAACACGGCTTATTCAGCGTCCCAAAAACCAAATAAAAGGTGTTGTATAAGCCAGATTATATGTGTAAGCAGGCTAGCCGGGTATATTTACTAGCCATTAAATTTTAAATCTGCTTTTTTATGATCCTTGAATTAATTATATGTTATTTGTCTTTATATATAAAATCCATACATTTTAAAAATAGTTATAGGCTCTGTAATCATTTGTCTGGCTATAAGTCTGCAAGCTTTTACCTTGTCACCAGCCCAGGCTTCCTTAAGTAATCCAAATGCATTTGTTTCAGCGCTAGATGCAGTCTTGAAACAGGGTGTAAAACTACAGGCATACTAGTGTGATTGATTTATGTTTGGCCTTTTGTGTCTTGATGGTCGGTAAAAACTTAAGATTTATGCAAAGTTTTACAGAAAAATTCATTAGTGTTGGCTAAGAGTGACTGAAATCCTGTGTTATTCCCGTTGTTCGGTCATTTACTTCTAAGTGGACTGTATTGTGTCAATGATTTTACGAAAGCTCGTAAGTCCAAATTTCTCATTAAAAGGGATACATAAACATATACTATAAATTGGAATAGAAATGCAAGATCTAAAAACAAAACTTAAAGCAACTTGCAAATATTAAATCAGGTTACATTTTTATAACAATGTAAATAAATGCAATTGCTTTTAGTTAGTGGTTTTGTTATATTTTTTTATTCAGGCATTCTTTTTGTAATAGTTTGTAATTTATTTTGTAAAGAAATAATATACAGTTACCTGCACTGAACATGCTTCTGTGATACATTTATTGTTTTTTTATAACAACATCAAAGATATTTATCTTGTTATAGTAAAGCGTCAGATTGTAAAAACGTACACAATAAAAATAACATCAGCCAAAATGCATATATTAATTTATTTTTGGTATATCGTAGTAGAATTTACATATTTATGTATTTTTGTTTTGTTCGTATTACAATTGTACAATAAAAGTAAAGGTTTTTATATGCCTTATGTCAACATAGATTAAGCGTGATTTATGCAAAATGATATAAACAATACGCATTTTTTTGTATAGGGGTGTTTTATATGATTACAAGGTTGAGGCCGCAGATTATGCTATCTATTTGCATGAAAACCTTTGTAAATTAATTGTGTGCATATCCATGTATAGTTTTTTGGAGATAGTCAAACATGTTAGATAAATAACTTTTTTTTTACCGCAAACAAAAGACCAAAATCAGCTAGCATCACAACACTGTGTTTAAACAAAAAAATGTTTCCATATTCTATTTTATAATTATTGTTTATTTTTTTATTATTTTTATTTATTCCAATTCAATCGCCCTCTAAACTTGTTTACAAAAACCCAATTATAAATATTTTTTGGCTATTCCTAACATTACTTGCCAAAACTTTTTTACTTATATTTAACAAAAAAAAGAAGATGAAAAGAACGGACGTAAATTCAGCAAAACTTCCGTCCCACCCGTTCCCCGTCCCCACTTGTTACCCGCCCTTAGCTACGCCACTGCTAACCCGTATTTTTTTGTGTTAAAAAAATCTAATATGAATTTTAAGTATATCTTATGTACTAATGTAGCATATAATTATATATATGTAGTAAAATATAGATAAAACTGATAAAAAAAAAAAGTATCGTAATAAATGCACATTTTTGTCTGTTTTTTTTCATAATTTTATTGACATTATAAGCTTATAATATATTTTATTCTAAATATAAATAGGTGTTTTTGTTATGCATTAACATACTAATTTTTTTTGTTATTAATATTGTTAAAGTTGCTTTAAATTGTTTAAAATACTTGTTTTGTTGCACCCATCAGAAGCGGAATTACATAGTCCAGAAGCCCCTGGCGCATTTTGTCGTGCTTGTTCCCTTTTCTAAATATATTTTACGTTCATTTAAAAATAACGTAGATTTTGTTTATCCAGTTTTTTTTATAAAACTATACATTAATGTAAAGCAAATTGTATTCTAATGCAATAACCAGGCTTTGAATTAGCTTTTGTACAGATAAAATGTAATATTACTTTTTTAATATCTATCGCATACTTATTCACTCTAGACATTATGCTTTTTCGCAAAATGCAATGTATTTTTATTGCTGAAAAACTGTATAAATAGAACAAAATAATCAATTGACTAACATATTATTTTTAATTGCCATAGGAAGCAATAAAAACTAACGTTGTAAAAAAACTAAAGGTTTTGACTGGGTTTTAGGGTTTGGCCTTAGTTGGGTTTTCTTCTAGACCTTGACATGTATTTTTTTGCAATTAAAGTTGTATTTTGCTGCAGTTTGTTTTACGCGCAATTTAAAAATATATGGTCTCGTTCTTTGGTAAGACAAAAGTTTATTGCTTGAAGTCTGTTTAACATAAAATACAGTTGATGGCAACCAAAAAACGCAAAACACTGTATTGCGGACTATTTAATTTAGATATTTTTACCCAGATCAATTGCAAAAACTATATTTTTTTAAGAAAAAGAGTGGTATTTTTTACAAAAAAGATCGTTTTGCTTTTACAAGTACAAGCGTCTAAGTAAAATAAAATATTCTATTTGCAATAAAATTAACTACAAAAAAAATATGCGGTTTACTGCTAATGATACCTTTTTTAGTAGATTTTTCTGCAAATCGAATTTTATTTGTAGAAAGGCGTGCTAAAGAAATACTTTAAAAACCTGTTAACAACGTGAAAAACCTATAACGACCCCACGTAAACCTGACCAAAACGTGTGCAGGAATAATGGCAAAAGTTTTTGTGCAAAATGCAGGTAAATATATGTTACTACAGCAAAAAAAAGAACTAAAAAAAGTTTAATAGTTAATTGGCGTTTCTTTTTTGTCTAAAAATCAGTTCTGCCATAATAGTAAAATTCATTCTGGTCTTTGATATCAGAATAAAGCAGTCAATAAAACTACGTATTTTTTTTCCTGCTTTTTCAATTAAAGTGGCAACACCAAAAAAACTGATCTAGTACAAAAATTAGAGTTTTTATGTCCGCACCTTGTTTAAGACAACAAGGCAGGCGCGGTGATTTCGTTGTTTTTTTTGTGTGATACTTTTGTTGGATGTTTTCAGTTTTTTTAATAAAACAGAATTTTGTAACTCTTTTGCATTTTTGTATTTCTAATGTAAACAATAGTTTTAAATTTTGTTGTTTTGCTGTAAAATTATACAAGTAACAAAGATTTATATGCACAACTTTTGGCGTTTAAACTTCAAAAGTGACAGCAACACGTACAAAGTCGAAAAAGTGTAGATTTAGCATTTTTTTTTATACAAAAACTTAAGTTGTAATATTTTTGCGCCGCCTTATATTATAAATTCTGTAAAATAAATATTAGATAAAAAAAGTTTTATGTCTACTTTATTTTATTAAATGCTGATTAAAATTGTGACCTCAATTATTATTTGTCTTCTGTTATATTTTTTTTATATAGAGGCACCTAATTATGCGGGCCCCTTAGATATGCGGGCCTCTTGGCCAGCGCTGACCGCTGATACATAGATCCGCCCTCTGAAGACACCATAATGCTAGATATATTGCAATACTACAGTATGGCAATAACGGTTTACCATGACAATGCTTAATGTGGCGTTGATGCTGGCATAGACGCCAGTGAAAACCAAAAACTGCAATGTATAATTGCAGATATATACAGATATATCGTTAGTGCTAGAGTTGCGGAATATGGATGCAATCACAACAGTTTAAAAAGTAACACACACTTACGAAAGGGATTTTCGTAGCAAGTTGGGGATTAATAGAAAAAATAGAGGCTGCCAGCAAAAAACAAAGTAGTGATGTAGCAGCAGGTGATTATAAATTCAAAGAAACTTATTCAAAGAATAAAACTGCATTGATGTGAATAAGTGAAGTCGTAAAGATTGAAAAAAAATAAGCAGACTAAGCGCGGAAACTGGCACAAAATCAATATCCAATACAGCAGATTAACAGCAGAATCGAGGATCTGCAAAAACATAAAAAATTGCTTTTATTGTATAGCACCGAGGCATAATTAGCCTGTTTGTGGGATATTAATGGAACGTGAGATGGTTATATAAGAGGACAGTACATAAGGAGAAGGATTATAATAGAATTGCAATTCAAGTCAGACTTTATACATAGAGTTTCTAAGTGTAATAAGTAACATAGGATGTAATGCAATTCTACAATATACTTACAAGCCAAATGCCATTCATTGGAGATATGATTACTAAAAAAATAATATTGATCCCGCAAGCGTTAGTGAATACAGCATAAGAGCATGTAAAAGAATATAAGCAAAATAAAAACGTGCTGGCATCGCAACGTTCTAAATGACCAATACTGAAATACAACAAAAGCCAGCTACGGGCTTATGAATGGTAATATATCTTTTCAAGCTTTGCAATTTAGTAACCAAAGATCCAAATAAAAGACCATAAAAAAAAATCAGCGCCATGCAGTTTGAAAAATGGTACTGTAGTATTATAAAATGAAAGATGACCTCTACGCAATATAAATCATAGAGGAGAATAAACATAAAACAGCATTTAGAGATAGCGGGCTGACACTTAAGTGGTATTAATGCTAATGAGGGCCGGTAATAGCCCAGAAAGCATACTTCAAAAGTATGAAAAGATATTGCGGTAATTCAGTAGAAAACGATAGTCAGGTTTTATGTGGATTACATTGTGATATATCATAAATTCTAAAAAGAGCACGAAAGACTTTGTAAAGAATAGTAGAGAGACATCATGAAGATAATCATAGGGTAAATATAGTAAATGGCACAGATATCAAAAAAAGCGACATTGTTAGAGGTAAAAATTGATGTTCAATCTATTAAACCATATCATAAACAGACAAAGTAGATAGAAAAAAAGCTTAACTAACAAACACAATAGATTGACGAATGTTATTGGAACCGATAGAGTAAAAGTAAAAATGCATTGAATAATAAGCGAACAACAAAAAAATAACAGACAGCCTTAGTATAAGTCAAAATAATAAATCAATCTTTACGCATAAAATGTAAGAGTAAAAAAAGGCCTAACAAAGATTATGCAAGGATAGTGATTGGCGTTTATGTAATCTACATACTTTTTTGTCATATGGCTGATGCACCGGGTATACGACAAGAATATGATTTATATGAAGTAGATGCAAATAAAAACGATAATATGTGTGTGCCCTAAGCATGAAGCTAACACCAAAAAGATAGATACCTCCTATACACCAAAAGACAGTATAGATGTCTTTATGGGTATAAAGGTATTTTGATATGAGTTACATACACGTACGTATGTTTATAAGACGAATTAAAAAGTACTTAGGATGCTAAAAAAAAATTCAAAATATAATAAAAAACATGTAAACCGGTGCCGGGACGTACTTTGAAACACGATCTTTCAGTAAAATATAAAAGGGCAAATAATTAGAACTTGCGGATGCATTGAGTCGTCTACAATATCCTCTGTAACTATTACATAGTAGAAGAATAAAGTGCAGCGATAAGATTGTCATAATTTAGAAAGTAACTGGTCAAGGTTCATGCAACCGTTAGTGGGAAGATGATACATAAATACGTAGTATATGCCAAAGACACATAAACGCTGTGAATACAACTGATTTCATATATATTTTTTCTGCTGAGGTCTTGAAAGTACATACTAAGAGATATAAAGTCTTTGCTTTTCGTCATATAAAAAAAACACCAAGTGAGTATGCAAATGCGACAACGTGCATAACTGTTTACAGCAAAGTTTGTTAAAATTTGGTTATTTTTAGAACTATAGACCATTGAAGATAAAAGTAGTAGAATTCGTTTTAAAAAAGGCACACGGATATAATTTTTTATTAGGCTAGATCGGTCCTTGTGCTAATTTGACAGATACAACTTATATACAAATGACGTTCTGGTTTAATGTAGCTAAATATTACATGGTTTAAGGATCGCTTGATTCCCAAAAATAATTTGGACTGATAATGGATCGGTTTTTATGCATGAGGGCATTTGTGGTTTATTACAATAAATATGGAATATTGTTTTGTGTATCAGAAAAAAAAACCACCTAATCAACGGGAGATATGAAAGAAATGTGCAGACAGTAAAGGAGATGGTTACTAAAGCAAAAGAAAGATCATAAAGAAAAAAAAGGCTAAGAGACTTTACGATAGAAAAAATTATAGTATTAATGGCGCAAATCATATAAACGCTTACCTAGTTTGTATGAACACGACAGATTGTAAATAACAATGCATATATGAGATAGATAGAGATAAGAGATATGCTAGAAGATATAAGCAGAAGCATTTACAAAATTAAATGATAAGGTGAATATTTTACGCAGACGAACAACCTGAAAAAAAGTTAAAAGAGAGGTTTGCATAAAAAGCAAAATTATAGGAGTATAGGAAAACGATTTATAGTTACTCACATATGACGCCAACGGAAAAACAGTTTAAAAGAAAGGCACGTGTAGATAAGATATCGACGGCGCAAATCAAAAAATAAGTCGTAAAAACTCAGCGTAATGAAAATATAAAAACCACATTTTTTGTACGAAAAAAATGTTACAATATACTATTTGACGATGTAAATTTTTAAATTCAAACCAACAAAGCAATTTATTTTTTTTTCTTATAG
>JAQFYM010006291.1:0-11905 GCA_034694785.1 Agrenia bidenticulata
AAGCATTTTTTTGTGCAAAAGTTTTTTTGATGAAATATTATAAAATTTGATTAAAATTAGAAATTTCCAAAAACAATAATAGAGATTTTTCATGTCATAAATCGTGTTTTTACGCAAAATTCTTACTAAAAAAATGACTTTCCGGCCTAAAAAAACTCCTGGGTACGCTACTGGCGTGTATTTTTCTGGTTCTACAACCGGATTTATAAAATAACAAGTCTTAGGGCGTTTCTGGGTTTGAGTAAAAACTGTTTTTTAAGCTACTGTTTTTAAAAGTCAAACAGTTTACCCAGAAAACATGTTTTTGTGTCTAGTTCTACCTAGTACTTGTTTTTAAGTAAAAATAGTATTTGAGCAAAACAAGTTTTTTATATTGCCCGCACAAAATTCAGAGAATTTAAAAACATCCCTTGACATGTAAATTATTTGTAAAACACATTACAAATATAATTCATGTAAACAAAACATACGAGAACTCATTTCTAGATTTAGTAAAGAAACAACAGGATATAGAGGACAATAAGTGACATTTGATTACCAACGAGTTTAATACAGTAAACAACTAATCGGCTACAGTGCAAAATAAAAAAAAAGAATGTAAAGCATTACCAACGTGTGTCAAAAAAATCTGACGTAGTCTTCATTTAATAGAACCTCGTATTCACTTAAAAAAACGGAAATAAACTATTAAACAACAAAAACACGTCTAAATTTGCATAACGTATTTAGAACAAATTTAAAACACACTTACAATAATTTCTTGATAAAATTGGCATGTCTTTTTTACAAGAACTCTTGCATTTTGAAACGATTTTATAAGTTTGCTGGTAAGCACTCTTTAAAAAAAACTATAAAAGTGTAATGCTTAATTCCCTTGGTGCTGGATAAAAAAAGAGGGTATGCATGCAGGAAACAACTAGCGGCAAAAATCCTCATATCAAATTCTCGGACAGCTTAAATTGATATGCAGAAGTATGATGCCATATGTGATGTGTTTATACATTATTTGCACAGATAGCATTTTCTTAATACCCAAATGTATTTTGAGATTGTATGTTGTAAAAGTATGAGACCCAGTAAAAACAACAAGGCACCTAAGCAAACGACCAGAAAGTAGTAGATGACACGTTTGCTATGTTTTAAGAAAATATGACAAAGCGTATGAGGGAAAATTTAGAGCAAGCGGTTACGATCCTGGACGGACACAGTTTACCTATGAATATTTTTCTCTTACTTTTGTTGACATTTTAGATGTAGATGGAAAAGCAAATTAAAATTCCTTATTTCTAAGACAATAAGGTTACAATATCTTCGCAACAAAGTAAAAAAGTAAAAAAAACATATAAAAAAAGAAAAGATAGTGAAAAAGATTACACGTTTTTTTTACTGACACATTTACTTTTTAGTAGCCTACTCTGGAGTCCTGATAGTTCTCTTAACCTACGCATGTAATTTTATCCCTGGTTTAGAATTTACGACCCCTGTTTATAACCCGTACCGAGTCCAAAAAAATAAAAAAATAAAAAATAATTTTATTAATAGTAGCTCCTATATAAAACGCTGTCTGAGTGACAAATTGTAACGTTTTTGTTTTTGTGATTTTTCTAAGACTTATTTTACATCTATTTTTGTGATTATTGCTAATTATGGGCTTTAAGTTCTTTGGCATACTATCTCTCAGGGGTCAAAATTGTTAAAAAAATACATACTTGGGATTTTTGTATTGATTTGGACAATTTTATGCGAGTTTATATTACAATAGGGCATTACAAAAATTGTCTGTTTGTAATAACATAGCTAGTTTCTAAATTGTATAAAATTCCTCTACAATTAACATAAAAGTTATAAACGATGGTTTTTGCAAAAATAACTCATCGAATCGAAATCTTGCAAAGTCCCATTATCAAAAAATTGTTACAGATTTATGCCGGTAAATTAGTTTTTAAAATATAAAATATACCCCCCTTAAAAAAATCTACATATCTAGAAGAAATATGTGATTACAACAACCCAATAATTATATTAATACAGAGCATAAATTTTCTTGATTTTATTTAGCAAAATTTATTGTCAGGTAAATATATTTAAAAGCGATAATATATTTAACCCCTTAACCAAAAAAAAATCATTTATAAATGTGAGTTTTGCATTGTAAATATATTGTTAATGAAATCGTTTTTAACCCATAATTCTATAAGCGCTTTTTATGTCAGGTAAAATATTGCAAAGCATTAATATATGAGATCCTTGCAGCATCTTACATTAAAATGTATAAAAATATATGCAAGCATGCAATTGCATGATATATATTGATTTCTTGTGTATAACTTACCTTCAAAAAAATAAAGTCTACGTATTTTGGCCAGCGGTTTTTTTTGCAGCGATAAAATCATATATCCCTGTAACGATCTGTCATTGCAAATTTTTACGACGATCTGTGTTTAAAAGAGATTCGTGCGAGTTGTAGTTATACCCCAATAACAACGAATTTGCTACTTTTTTGTCATATTAAAATCTAACCAGGTATAATATATAAATTCCCTGCAAAGATAACAAAAACATATTATTACGAGATTTACGATCTATTTCAATATTTGTCATTACAAAGAGTACGAAATTTCTAACGTATCTTTTTACGTGCACATTTATATTACTTAAAATTTAAACCGTTTTGGCATCTTTCGTAAATATGTGAGTTTTTTAAACATTAGAAAGAACAAAGAATTCGCATTAAAAACACGAAATTTGATAAATATAAGACAATATATACATCTCAACATGTTGACTGCAGTAAAAAGAAATACTTTATTTAATAATTATAGTTTGTTTGTGTTTTATTCTGTATTTCTTTTACTAAACAATTATTAATGTTCTCAGTCAAATATCATATGTGCGATTTTGCTTCTTTAGGTTAGGTAAATGCATCACATATTGTGATTTTGCCACCAAAAGGGTAAATGACTGCATGCACAAAAATTTAAAACGCTGTGATCTCTCCGTGCACATATAATAAGAATTTTTTAAAAAAAGCCTTAAAGTTTTTTCGAGGCCAGGGGTTTTTAACTTGAATTTAACCCGGTGGTTTTTTTACTTCGGGGTTCATATAAGTATTACTAGACAAAAAATGCGTTTACTCACTAATAAAATATTTTTAGAAAATATAGTATTTTTATATAACTAAATAAAATTTCTCATTTTACTACATGCACTTGTTTAGGACATTTTATAAATACAAGGTTTTTTACACTTAGCAAATCCCATATAACATAAGAACATAATTGATATTCTTTAGGATCATATTGATTTTTTTTTTACAGGCATCGTCCATGTTTCAAGTTTTTTTTAAGTTTTTTTTACTTACAAATACAAGAGTAAATGCACATGAAGAGCCGTAGGCAGCTATACCCACTGCCAAAATACATGAAAGAAGCATGCACAAAACAGGTTGCTACTGAAAATAATCATTTTGTTTTTTTAGTTCGCAAAAGGCAGTTTTTCAAAATTACAATGTAAGCATGTATGTAAAAAACCACAAAATAATTTTACATGTGCTTAAAAATTATGATGAAAAGCAAACGCGCCTATGTTGCAAGCAAAAATAAAGAATTGAATAAAAAAGGCAGTTTTATTATATTAAAAAATGTGTAAATAAACTGCAATAATTATATCAAAAACCTTGTATTGTTGCACCTGTATATTTCATATGTTTAGATGTAAAGTATCTGTATAATATTGCAGTAATCCAGGTAAAAAAACACACAAGCTAGCAATTACAACTACCTGTTACACGAATATTGTGTGGATAGTTTTTTTTTTCATATTGCCTAAACCAAATCTATAAGAAGCAAATATCAAGTGATATAATAGTAGCAGGAGTGTATTAAGATATAGTATTTGCACATAAAAACACTTTTATCTTCATGTATTTTTTTATTGTAATTAAATTCCATGTTTTTCGGCTATATTTTTTCTTCTTTTTTTATCGATTTTGTAAGTGTCTTATTATTGTAAGCCAATTTTGCAGGTAATCCTTATTAGGGGTTTTATTTTTACTATAATTGTATGCAAGCAAAATATCAATATCAAATTGATCAAACAAGAATTTATGTAAAAATTTGCACGATAGTATGCAGAAACTATGCATGTGTTTGTTTATTATACACTTTTAATCTCGCGTGTATTTATCAACGTCTTTTGCACTATCCATGCATCTTTCCTTGACATTCCAGCATCTGCTGTGCCGCAACCTAAGCAGCTCTTTAGCATTACTGTGGTTCGTTCAGTAATCTCATTGATACTATCTCACACCTTCAAAAGCGATAAAACACGTTCTGTCTGTTTGTATCCTGCGTCATTGACACAGATTTTCTTTCTAGGCATTCTAGTTTAAATATCAGATATTTCAGATCTTCCTTAAACAAAGGAATCTTGCGCCGACTCTTTAGTACCAACGTATAATAAAGTTTTACAAAAACAATAACGCAAAAGACAAACATGCTTGTAGTGATGTGGCTGTTTTGATTTTTGTATCATTGTAATTTATATTCTAGTATTATGCACCTTACATGTGTTTCATGTATAGCTTCCACTGAACTATGTAATTTTTAGTTTGTTGGTGGTTGTGCATCAAGGTTATAGTCTTCTCACCATTAATATTTATAATAAATTTTAAATTTTAAAATATTACTTCCTATTAAGATTTGTCTACATTCTTTATATTATTATTTGACAACACAAATATGTTACACTGCGCACGTATTGACGAATTTTGCTAGAAAATACAATCCAGTGCATTTATTTTTTTTTCGGTGATTTTTTATTTATTTTCTACAAGCAATATATTTGTAAACTAAGCGAGAAGTCCTTTTTATGCAACAATACAGCATACACATAAAATATGTAGTGACAGTGTTTTTATAACCGTTTGAACTTTGTGTTTAATGTATTAAGTACCAAAGCAAAAAATAACGTAATTTTTTCCATATCCACCACATCACTATGATTCTTACCATATCTGTTCAAAAGGGGGTTTAATATAATATTATGTACTATATTATATTACGCAAAAATTACGATAGTTGTTAGTAACGCTTAAAAACGATTTATATATTTTTACCAAAAAACTGTCTCGGCTACTGACCCAGAAACTGAACTTCTTATTTGGGAAAAACTGTTATTCCCCATACACAGTGTTGTATACGCAAGAAAGAACGGCCTTTGTTTTTCTTTTCTAAGAACTGGCTGCGGCCAACAAACCGGACACGAACTATATTTTGAAAAACCGTGTTTTTTCCAACAACCGGTTTTCTTAAAACCATGCACGCCATAAAGTTTTTGCTAAACTATTTTCTAGTTTAAATTAAACCAAAGTAAATTGTTGTAAAGTATTCCACATGAATAGTAGTTTTACATGCATCAAAAATATATATGTATGTCTCTACTTTTTTATTGTAGTGTTTTATATACAATCTAATCAAAAAAAAAAGTTTTCGAAGAATAAATATAAGTTATTTTTTCACGGATAAATCTGGCTAAGACTGATGTTTCTAAAAACTATTGCAAAAAAAACGTGACAATTTGGTATCTGTGTGTTAATCTCATTATCTTATATCTCAAAAACATCTTTCAATTAAAAAAAGTGTTTTACATTTAAATCAACAACATGTTGATTAATACATTTATAACAAATCTGTATTGCTGTTTTCCGCACATTTTGATATGCATCGAATGCTTTTAGTATGCGGTTCTATTGTATTGTTGCCTCAAATATGCATAGAACGAACATGCAGCTTTTTACGTGGTGTTTTTAATAGGTAAGGTATTCGTTCGTACCCAACATGTATTTAACTAGATACAAGTTGCTACAAAAAAGTATTAGGTTTATAAGTTTGAACAATTATGTAACAATTTTATAACGCTTCACTTAAATATGATGTCGATACGTTGATCTTTTTAATCTATGGTCAATAATAAATATTTGGATTATAAAGTTTGGTAATCCTCGTTTCGTCATTTTAAAGGGTACTATTCTATGTTTTCTTACTAATATGTAATAGTTTATTGGGTTTTTTGCCTTTTTTTATATTTCTTATTTTGTCTTTACGTTGCTTTCTATTTTTTCTACAACATTGCCAGAAAAAATACTTACGAAGACTGCAGTATCGTTAAAGTGTACCTTGTTTTGTTACAGTTTATTTAATACTGTATTTTATAATACGCTTTTTATATTATGCGTTTTTTATGCATCAAATGCTGTCAAAAATTTTGTATGCTTGATGAAAATAACTTACAAAATGGTTACAGTTTAACGTGAAATAATTTCAAACCGCATATTATTGTCCTTTCACACAAATTTTTTTTCTTACGAAAATTTTCTAGACTTTAAATTTGCTAATGTATTAATTCTTAATTGAGTAAAAATCGTACATGCATTATAAGAAACAAAATAATTTTTCTTTTTCAAAATGTTTAAAACTTTTCAAGTATGTAAACCAAATACAAAAAAACACATAAAAAAACTTTAATTACGTTTTTAAGCGCATACACATGTACTATCTGTTTTGGCAATTAATTTTGCATTTAAATACATAAAGCATGAAAGTTATACAATATTGGAAGCAATTGCGCGCGTTTTTGTAAGTAAAGAAGAATTAAGCAAAGACTTAAATTAAATTTTGTAGGCGTAATTATGGCAGTAAATAAAATTCTTACTGTCTATTGTGTTTTTTAACAAGCAGAATAGCAAATAAAATGAGCTGTGCATTTTTTTCTATCAATGTTACACTGCATATTTTATTTAAATTCTACAATATCTACTTTGCTTTTGCATCAGAATGCGTTTCTTACGCATCTTGCGGTGTAATAAATGCATTCTTTGATATGCAATATTGTATACTGAACTTAATCCGGTATGGCGGCGTGGTGTAAACAAGTTTTTGGGGTATATCCTTTTTTGTAGATTCTACTAGGAATATGAAGCTCTTACGAAAAAAAGTCGATATAAGATATACAGATAAAAATGGTTTAAATAAAATGTTAGAACACGTCAAGTTAGTATAAAAGACTTTTTCATGTTACCAAAATTCTGCAGTTGACAGTAAAAACCCGTTTTTTTATAGTGCAAAACACTAACTGGAATTTATATATAATAAGTAATGCCGGTAAAAAAAACGGCGGCCGTTTTTTAATTTAAAATTGATTCTTTTTCATGCCTAAGACCCCTATTTAAGTAATAAAAAATATTTGCTATTAGACTGTAATAAACGTTCATATCTACTAAAAATGCAAAAGACGCTTGTTAAATGCACGCGCCGACTAAAAAACGCACAGAAAATACTTTCTAGCGTGAATATGTACAAATGTCTATAAAAAATAAAAACTTTCTACATATACTAAATAAAATATTTAAAATATGTATTGCACTGTATTCTATATATAGGTGTGTTCTAAAACACAAAAGTCTTACAAGGTGTATTTAATGCAAATCTGTTGTAATAGCATGTAAAAAAAGCCTGTTGCTTTTAATAAATTACAAGTTTGTAATTAAAACCTGAAAACACGGTCAAGTACCTAAATTATATAGTCTTGCACTAGATAAATCTATAAATTACACAAAACGGCTTTAAGTTAAAAAAAACGTCTTTACTGTTAACCAGAATGCGCTTTGTGTAGTTAATTTTTACTACTGTAGCCATATTGAATTGAAAGGAATGCTACTATTGACCAAACTTTTGAAACAAAAAGTTTTTGTGGCAAAAAATTAAATGTTTTTAAAACGGTAATTATATGCAAGAATTCAGCGATATGTAAAGTCTATACTTAAAATGTACAAAATTCTTAAAATCACGTTAATAAGGCAATTTTAAACTCAAATTCTTTGCCTATTTCTGTGCCGATTTTTTTTCCGATTTTTGTGCCAATTTTCGCGCTAAAATAACGATTTTGCCATTCTAAAAACCGGCACTTTTAATACGGTACGTACGATTTGTACATATTATTTCGTAATTTCCTGTACGTATATTTTTTTTTGGTTCTTTGCAAGCGAGAATTTTTCAAAACACCAGTAGACGTCAAAAACAAGCTGTATTCAAAATAACGGAGGCACTTTACGGCATGATAATCTGTACATTTTATACCGTTTTCAGCCCCGCATTCATCATGTATGCTGTATATTGTCCAGAAAAAATGTTACTTTGTTTATTTTGCGTTTACTAATGTTGCTTTTTTTTTTATAAAAAACAGTTAATCTTAATCTTAATTGATTTTTTTGTTTTTGTTTTTTGCCAATTCAATGAATACCTATAGGCTTTATAATTTTTATTAACAAAAAATATTTTTTGCTATATTTAATTTTTTTTTAAGCAAACAGGTGGTAAAAAACGTTAATTTGTAAAACTATAAAAACGAAAAGACCAAAAGAGAAGCAAACTTGCCAAAATGATAATATAACATAATCTTTTGTTTTACAAAAAACGTTTTAGCTACGATATTATATAAATATGCATAGTTGTGTCGTATACACGCGCTTTTATATAATTAACTTATGTCAAATTTTGTTTTTTAGTATAAAAAATACGTACAGTTATTTTTACATCTTTTGCAAGCATTGTAAAGTTTACACTACTATAAGTGCGATTTGTAAAGAGTACAACGACGGCAAAAACATCCAAGAGTGATTTTTATTTAGTTGGGTGCAAAACTAAAAATTTATGTATATGAAATTAGAGAAGAAATTTTCTGCTGTTTTATGCATAATTTGTAAAAGTACGAAAGGTAGCAAAGGTTGCCATGAACCATTTAATAGTAAGTTGGAAATAATGCGTATAAAAAGAGTACACAAATGACCATTTGTAAATACAAAGTCGTACCTTATAGGAAAGTTGTTTTTTAGGGCCATATATTTAAGACCAAGTATGTTTTTCATTTTTTTTTTATTTTGACCTCATACATACGAAACTTCAAAAATAATATTTATGCATTATTTTTACACGAGTAAAAATGTTCGACAAAAATATATCATGATTAAGAACAGGGTTTCCTACAACTCAAAATAACTTTGTCATTTGATCTAACAAAAAAATATTGAGCAATGCAAATTTTAATACCACATTCTGTACATACTATTACAAAAAAAAATAAGACGTAGGGGCCCTTGGCCGGTTTTTTTCATATGACAACATGGTACAGGTGTATCGCTGTAAGAATGTCAGATTCAGTGTTGAAATTTAACGCTGGCTGTTTTTTGGTTCTTTTATTTAGTCATATTTTATAAAGGCAGCCTCACAATTAATAAGAAGACATCACTACAAAAAATACCAAAGCCTTTTTTGCATTTATTTTTACTAAAATTTCCTGTTCCTATAAAATCCTCTAAATAAACTACCACAAACACATTTTGCATGTCTTGCGCTGCGTGCAAATGCAAAAAAAAAATAGTCTTTTCTTTATTTTCAGTTCTTTGTGCGCACATATTTCCACGCAAAGAAGAACTCACGTTGTTCGTAGGCTTTATGTATTTAAAAACACAACTGATGCATAGTTACATGTGTATGTTCAAAACAGGCGCGTACCTAGTGGGGATGGGGGGTAGGGGGGTGTACCCCCCCCCCTTCAGAAAATTTTTCCCGCCTGAATTTAAGGGGGGTTCTTTTTTTGTGCAGAGATTTTTTTCATTTTAAGAACCTATAAAAAAAATTATAAATACAAATTTTTTCAAAAAAAATTATAAACTAAAAAACATCGAAAAACAAGGTTTATAAGCCCAACTTTGACAAAAAACACTGACTACCCCCTGGCTCAAAATATCCTGGGTACGCCACTGGTTCAAAACAATAAATTTGTTTCCGCATAATTTTGTAAATCTTTTGATCTAATCAGTAAATCAATGTTAGAAACTAACAGGTTTAAAAGACTGTGTAACCCATTTATTATTTAAGTGTTGCAGTGGTTGATTAGGTTGGATTCTTGTATTTAAAGCTACATGTGCAGGTGTATGTCGCGGCTGTAATGCTATTTTGACTTTAAGGGGAAGTTCTATCCGTTTAAGAGTTTTAGATTACTAAAGTTTAAAAGGTTAAAATATACACACAACAGCGCAATGCTTGTATTTTGAACAAATCATTTGCAGCTATAAAACTAAGATTGTTGTAAATTGCGAGATAAACACGCAGGGGTTTTATTACTTTTATAGATGAGTTTTATGTATGGTATTTAAAAGTCACTGATATGATTTATTTATGTAAACCTTTGCATCGTATTTCTTGTTTTATCTAAGATATTTTTTTTAAATACTTTCTCTTTATGGATTTTTTTTTGTACTTACACATTTTCGTCAGGGTATTGAAATCATTCTCAACGTAAACTATTTTTTTTTTCTGCAAAAAAACATTTGATTAATCATAATGACATTTTACAACTAATAATCTGTCGTTGCTGTAATCTCACAACCAGGTTCTCATTTACTCGAATTACATTTGCGCCATCCGTGCAAACTTCCACCTATATATTTAATTCAACTTTTAACGATAATTAACTGCATTTTAATTGCAAAAACAAAAAATATTGTTAACACATTGTGCTTTTATCCTGTAGCAATGATATATTATATACATGCCAGTAGTATTTTTATATCTTATAAAAGAATGCACTTGTGGTATCTTGTCCTGTTCAATTTTATCTTTTATCTGTTTTGCATATAATATGTGCTTCATTTTGTGCGTTTTATGTAGTAATCTGTTTGTTTTCTTGTTTTCATAATATACTCTTTTATTTTATTTTACCGATTTTCTTCTTGTCTCTCTTTTGCGATAGTTGGCTTGCTGCATATAGTGTAACATTAAGTATTTACACATAAAAAATATATATGTCTGATAATATGTGGACCACTTAAACGCGAACATTTCCAAGAAACTTAAAGTTCTAAAAATTTATTCTCTGAAAAAGTATTTTTCGTTACGGATTTATATCACAATATTGCAAACTTATAGATGTTATTTCATTTTCTAGCAGTCATGCAAAATCTTGTTTTTACGATTATCTCTAAGCAGCTTTTTCCAATTATTCGTAAAAACGTAGAGACTAGCAAATTTATAGATTGTATTTAAATGGTTTAAAGCCTTTGTTTTACTTATAGTAAAATGGTAAAAAAAGACTTTTTTGTACATTTCGGCCAAAAGGAATAATTGGTGTTGTTTTCCATATATTCAAAAGAAACAGTAAAATCAAAAAACAATATACTAAAAGCAATTCAGAACACATAGCAAAACTTTCAACACTGAGTTTAGCTTATTTTGTATTATGTTTAAGCTGTCATTCTCTTTAGCAAGAAGTCTGTCTACTTTGATTTTTCTAAACATTTAAACAGGTATATATATACAACTAATCAACGAATTCATCTTTTGAAAACCCCCTATTAAGATCATTTGCAGCAAAAAATGCAATTGCGACACTTTTATATATGCAAAAGTTATGTGCACAAACTTACAAAAACTAAGCATATCATACGGAAATAAAGGAAATACTTCGTCAATTGCACCTAAAAAGTTTACCAATTTACTAATACAAAGAAAGTTTATATTAAATATTTATAAACAAAATAATTTTCTTGTTGTTGCTCCCTAATGTTGTAAATAATTTTAAGCCTTTAATACAAAAAAACTGCTTAAACAAACGTAATTACTATTCTTAAAATTTATAAACTGCTTTCGTGTATTATTTCTACTCCTAAAAGAAAGAAAAGGCTTTGTTTTTATTGTAAGAAAGCCCAACGTAAAAACTTGTATAATTCATGCTTTTGTAAAAATTTACTACAGATTTGTATTTTTTTTTTCCATTTCAAATATTTTCATTTGATTTTTGCGTAATTTTTACATGATTTGATAGCCCGATCGCAGTGTAGAGTGTGTTT
>JAQFYM010006292.1:0-11905 GCA_034694785.1 Agrenia bidenticulata
TATTACATGCATATGTATTTTTCAAAAAAAAAAAAACTTAGTTAGTCACTTTTGTACGTAAAAAGAGCCACATTTTTTTGAACATATTTAATGCAATGGACAATAAACTAACAGATAAGTAAAAATACAAACATAACTAGTAAAAAGATTGTTTAAAGTATTTGTGATAAGTCTTTTTTTACTAACAATTTATTAGAAAAACTATATAAAACCACATGTAAAACACATGTCGTTTTTTTATATAAAGACCCGCACTTTTATAATTGCGTGTACACTAAAACAACACGCCTAAAACCACGCGTTTATGACTTTTGGAGGCCAAAACAAACGCGAAATTTGATTAAAGCTTGTATTGTTTTTTTTTTATTTAGTCTTTTTACTGCAATATATTTATGTATTAAAGAAAAAATTTTACGCGTTTTTGGCATTACTTTATTTTTTTTTCTCTCTACTGCGCATTCTTTAAATAAAAAAGAACATATATAAATACCCTTGAATTTAGTATAATTTACAATACTATTTCAAGTTTTTGTGGTTTATTTATATGCAATAAAGCTATTTTTTTGAAGGCTATAAATGCGCAAAAACGCATCACGCTTGCGTACTAATGCAAACACATAAAACGTTTTGTGATGAGTTTTCATGTTCGTTACAAATAAAAGAACATATGAGCACTAATAGAGCAACTAATCTTACAAAAAACACCTTTTTTCACATATCCGCGCCAAAAAAATAAAAAATAAAAAATAAAAAATAAAAATATAGCAGTTTTTTGGTACTTTTATGCTGGATAAAACCCATAAAGCCGTATAAAGTTTACGCATTGAGACTAGAATTCTATGAAAAAAATTCATGTAAAAATATACAAGAATTTCATGAATCTTACTTTGACTTTCTAACTTGTAGGCAGTTTCCGATATTATTTCACACGATGCTTTGAAGACGTTAATTAACTTAAAAAGGGTGTTCGTTAGTAAGTTCATTTTGTCAGCGATATTGTTTCACTAGAATCGTATTTCCCGACATTTTACTGCTTTTTTGACCTTTGTATTTTTTGGACTTAAACATACTATATAATATTTTTTAAAACATATAGGGGTTATCAGCAATACAAATACTTTAAATTTTTTATTTTCACTCTTTTCAGATCATCGTCTATATCTATTTTTTGGTTTTCTTAATTTTTGTAAAAAATAGGTAAATTACATGTATCTTAATTGTTTTATTTGTTTTGTAAAATATTGGTAAAAAATTGTTTATATTTTTTTGTACAGTTTAAACAAATGTAGCAATATAATAAAAAATTGTTTTATTTTTGTTTTTTTTACAAAAAAGGCCTCTAACTATGTTTAAGCTCTAGTTTAATAGCAGAGAGCAATATTACCAAACAAATGCATTAGGTTATACTAAAATTTTATAGAATATAAACTGTTTTATTTTTTGACAAAAAATTCTTTAGAATGTTTTAAGGTTGCTCACATAATTGTGGGATCACTTTATACATTTATATCGTCAAGTAATATAAGTTGTTTCGTAAAAACAGGAAATGAGACAGTTTAAATTTAAAGTATGAAAAATAAACCGAAAACAGGCATCGAAGTGGAGCCTTTGTTTACATAATTTTGAAACATGTTTTCTGCCCGTTTCTTGTATTTCTGCTTTTTTTTTGTAATTTTTATGAAGTGTAGTTTTTTTACTGTTTTTTAATAGCAATATTTTTGTTTTATTGCTTTTTTATACATTTGAGTTTGTTTGCATGTGTATGTAACAAAAAAAGTAACAAACCACTGTAAAGTAAAAAAATATGGAGAAAAGAATAAATATACATAAATATTGTTATACTTGTAAAAAATTTTACATTCTAGCATTTTTAGTTATAATATATTTTATATAAAAAAAGTGTAAACCGCCATGAGTAAAGTTTATTAGTTTACTATACCGTTAAAAAGAACTTTATTTTTAATTATTTATTATTTCTCCAACATGTCTGTTACTCCTAGAATTGTTGAAAAAACTCCATTATTGAAAAAAAAAATATAAAAAAGATCTCTAATCTAAAGATACTAAAATAAAAATTTACCGTTTATGAACTGAAAAAATTTGCTTAATATATAAAATAACCCATTTTTGTTTTTATATTACATTACACTAAAATCAATAAAATGCGCCTAAAATGTGATTATATCAGCTTTTCTTTTTTTTTTATTATATTCGCTCTAAAAAATTAGTACACATTTTTAAAATTTTTTTAACCAAAAGACACTTTTTCAAAGCCAAAATAAAATTGTCAAAAAAAAATGTAAATGCATCTTTAAACATTTATAAAACAATATGTCTGTTTAAGTGTTTTTCTTGACAAATATCAACTAAAATCTTTCCTGATTGTTTTTAAAATAGGCATATATGTTTTATACAGTAAAACAATTTACTCGTTTTACTGTACACGTTTTTTGAAAAGCTTTTTTTAACTTGTTTTAAGTTAGCTTTTTTATACGAATGTTGTTAATTTATGACAGCTGAATATGTAAGCAAGTTTTTACAAAACTAAAGAACGATTATTTGATAAACTTTATCTACATAAAAGAAACATTAATTGCTGTTCTTCTATGGCAAAATTGTTTTTTCTAAAAAAGTCGTAAAAAATGCATTTTAATCGTTTTTGTTGGGATACGCAACTATGTGCCACTCGATCATGTATAAAAATCTTTTTGGGTTTTTTTATTTTTTTTCTTATTTTTTTGTCTTTGAAAGCTCTTTGACGCTCTGCGGTTTATCTTGGAAAAAAATCTGTTATAAAAGATGTTTTAGGTTGATATTTGTCAGGCGAACTAAAAACATGCAGCCATCTGTTTAAGAGTGATTTTATCTATTATGGTGTGGTATATATTGCTGCAAATCAAACAAATTTGTCTAAAAAAACACAAAAAAAACATAAATATTGTTTTTTCTATATCTATTAACTACTAAAAACAGTTGTTTTTTTGTATAACAATGTAACTTAAAAGGTTATAATAATTTTCGTTAGAATGTGTTTGGTATGCGGTATTCTATAGAATATGTAAATATACCAAACTAGCATGTTTAAGGAAACAAAAATAGAACAATGATCACGAAGAAAGTTTATTTTTGAAATAAAGATAGAACTAATACTTGAAAAAGTTTATAGCTTAAAATACATAGAAATTATTTTTTTGTTGATTAAAAAAAAACGGACCTCATATGGTCAAAAATCAAATTATAAAATTCTATTTTTACAGGCTGATACAAAAAGTACTATTATCTTGCATTTACCATATTCGAGGGTACTTTTTTTCTATACTGAAATCATATTAACAACCGAAAAAGTATGGTGAAAAGGTTTCGATTGTATAATAATATTTAAAATTAAAACTTGTCATATAACACAGATAAATAATTGTAAACAAATACTTAATTGATGTGCATACTCGATTGCAGACATTTACAAACGGCAAGTAATCTTTAAATCATAGTGTTCAAGGTTAAGGGCAAGTTCCCATTTTTTCCCATGGGGTTTTAAGCCCAAAATTTACAAGGAAAAATTACCCATGGCAAAACCCATGGGTATTGTTATTCTGTTCCACAAAAAAAAAACTCATGGAGTTTTCAAAAACCCCTGAAGAATTTTTTATCCTTAGAACGACCCATTGGTAAACTAATACCCTTGGTTTTTTTTAGTAGAATATTAATTTTAAAGACTTATAAACGAGTGCTAAATCAAAAATAAAAAATGGAAAGACGCTTTAAACCTGTCATAATATGCATACATAAATTTTTTGATTTTTTTTATACGGACGATGTTATTACTTTTTATGAATCATATACGTGAGAAAGTTTAAAAACTTGTTTAAAGCACTTAATAACACCTTTAATTCTCCAAATTAGTACCTTCTGACTGTTTTAAAAAACTCGAAAACGTAAAATCTCTGAAGGCAATAGAAACCCATATATTTTAACCCCGGGTTTGTAGTTATAGGCAAAAAAACCCAAGGGTCTAAACCCATGGGTAAAAATGGAAAAGTGATCGCAGTGTATTTCAAACAATAACTTTATATATAAAAATAAAATAAATACGAAAAAAATACAAATGCAAAAATGGAAAACAGAACAATTTTTTATTGAAGTAAAATTATAATAAAAATTTAAAAATAATTTTTTAGTATAATCTGCATTCATTTCATGCCTGCGTATTACAGAAGAAACCGAAGTATTACGTTTAAATGTAAGTTTTTTTTTTTGATAATTTTTGTATGTTGTTATTTATAGATTTAGACACTTTTTGTTTTTAAAATTACGGTTATTGTTTAATATTGTCCTTTTTTTACTTATATGAATTGATAAGCTGAACTAGGGTAAACGTGCTGTTTTTTTTTAAGTTATAATTACGCAAAAATCTTTTCTGTATTCTTTTTTTCCATTTAAGCGATTACCTGCATTACAAAAAAAAAAGTCTTCTTTTGTTCAAAATACCTATAGAAAATAGAAATTAAGTATGCAAACGTAATAAAAGCAGCTAATAAATACTTTTATTTTTGTATAAAAATATTAAATGTACATTAATACAAGATACCGTTACCAAATAAATACTACGTTTCTTTCTTTCGTGAAGTACAAAATTTTTACTAGAGGCAAGACAGTCATTTTAAAATCGTTTTTGTAGCAATAATACACTTATATCGACAAAGGTATACCTAAACGATTTATAAATGTATACATTAAGGTTTATTCCTTTGTACTAAAATAAATTTATTTCTATAGTTGATTTTAATAGCTTTCAACACTTTTTTTTTATTACACATCCAATATATAAAATGAAGATCAGTAGTACATATAAAAATATATATGAACAGTAAAAAAAAAGAATTTCGCGTAAAAATTTTCTTTTTTATAAGGATTATTATCCCGAGCCGTACAGCTTTTCAATTTAAAGGAAGCAACGTCTCCTTATGTTGTGCTTTAGTAAATCGTGGGTATGTATATAAGTTGTTTTATTTATCCTTTTTTTTTATTAAAAAGCAGTTTTTTTTTGTTTGCAAATTATATTAATCTACAAAAATATTGCAAATGCTAAAAAAAGCATTTTCGAATTTTGAGGTATCTTATGCAGAAACAAAATTAGACCATTTTATAAAAGAATAAATTTTACAAAATACTTTCTTAAAAAAATTAAAAGTTTATGTGTGTTTTCTTTGTGAAAGATAACTCATACTGTAACTATGGATTGTTGTAAATGTTTTGATGCTTTATATTTGGTGCTGTATCATACTATAAGTAAAAACATATTATTTAAATAACAATTATACTTTTGCGAAAGAAAGAAAGATAGGAAGAAAAATAAATAAGTATACTTATTGACATAAGGTTTCAGTTATTAAAACGCAACAAAAAAAACTAAGAATTTTAAGGTACCCATTTTTATATGTTTTATTTTTATTTGGTATCTAATCTAAAATAAAATACATAAAAAGCATATATTCAATTTTTTTAAGTTATGTTAACAACAAAAATAGACTGAAATTTCAGTATATCATAAAAAGGTCAACCTTTGTAACAAAAGTACATTTTCTGCATGCAAATCTACGCTCTGTCCTTATATTATGTTTACCAATCAGCAAAAAACACATATCATATGTGCAGTATCCACTAAAATACTGTTTAAATAATAGGGACACATAAATTACAATGGACATTTCATAATTTTTTAAATGTAGAATTTTTGTAATTATTTATCATATTTTTATAAAAATTGTGAGTTTAATGTTAATTTTACAAACTGCATTTGTTGAATAAACATATCATAAGAGTCAGCAATCGTTGTGTTTTTTGCCGTAATGTTTTTGCTTTAATTAATATGATTTATAGCATTCAATTAGATTAGTTATATGCTTTTAAATAAAAATGAATAAATTATGACATATAGTTAAGTCGAACCTATAAGTTTTTTTACAATACTTTAAAATATTTAAATTGAACAATTAAAGAAATAAAACTTAATAAATTCCCCATAAAAATCAATATAAGTACAAGATCTTAAGACGAATGATCAATACTTGTACCTTTTTCAGCAATTCTCAACAGATTTTTTTTGTCAACAAAAAATATCTGTTTATGTAAAAATATTATACTACCAATCCGAAAAGATTTTAAATGTAAAACAAAAAGACTACAAAATTCTAAACTTCTTTTTATTTGTATGCAACGTATTTGCATGTTTTGTTTAGTTATTTAACTTTTCTATTTGTGAATCAGTAGGCTTCTACATATAAAGAAAAATATATAGCGAACAACTTATAATAGATACTAAGAGTAATAGCACCTATAAAGAGAAACAATTATAAACACAAAACGTGGTGGGAATATATTTACAGCCCTTTTAACCTTTTATATTGTATTCAAGCATTGCTTCTTTGCTTTTTTATACCCCTTAAATAATCAAGCATTAAAATATGGCCACCATTTGAATGAACACTACAATAAAGTAATATCAGAAAGGGAAATTGTAATGTAACGTTAAGTAAGCAGTATGTATTTTGGAATATAGCAAATAATATTATGAATACAAAATGCCATGTCATACTCAGAGACATTTCTGTATTATTTGAAGTCTACAAAAGAATGTATTAATATTACTAATAATGATGCACAGTTAGATTGTTCCATATATCCCTGTATAATATGTAAAAATAAAAGCATGTATTTAATATAAACTAGTAATAATGAAAAGGAATATAAATCATATGATTACTATTAATGATAGCCTGTTGTATTTTCTTAGTTCATTAAATAAAATTTAAGAAAATAAAAGTTCAATAGTTTAAGACAAATAGAATATAAAACTAATGTAATAAGAAATTATATTTAGTGATTATATTAAGTAATAACTAAACAATAGTGTAATAATCAAAGAGTATTTGTTGCTTGACTTTCTTATTGTATTAATATTGTGTTTACGACTATATATTCAGTATTTATCTGTGCTTCAACCTTACCAATATATAACCTTCATAGCAGCTTATATTGTGTAATGTAACAAGTGTTAATACACCTTACTTACTAATTATGCTTTACAAAGAATAGTGCGCGTGCACCATCTATATTATAATAATAAATCTTTGTTCTCAACTTTAGCAGTCAATTTAAGATTATGGCTGTACATTGTAATTTACCCATGGTAAAAAAGTATTTCCCATGGGTATAAATATCTTGCAATTAGAAATTTTAAATCGGCCAAAATGGCCATGCTTAATTTAAAATTTTACCTACGGCTCGGATTTGTTAAAAATTTTACCCACAGCGTTATTTGTTTACCTATGTATAGAAATAAATACATAATTTACTCTACAGGTTTTAAAAAACTACCCATGGGTAAAATAAAATACAAAAAAGCTATGAAATAAGAAATGTTACATATGGGTAAAATTTCATTATGTTTTTTGGCTCTGATTCTACCCAGCGGGTAACTTAAAATACATGGCCTGTATGTTATTTTCAGTATTATGTACCAGATTGATTATAAATTAGCCCATATCACTTAACAAAAATCTAAAAATATAAAAATTGTGAGAAATAAAAAGTTTTGCAAAAAAAGGTCATTTCTAGTATATCAATACGTATTTTTATTAATAGTAGAGTAAAAAAAAATTCAATTTAGCAATAAATCGCGTAGACATTTTAATACTAGATTTATTTATGCAATTAATTGTTTTATAATTTTATGCATACAATGCCATTACGTTGTAAAAAGGTGCTATAAATATGGTATGAAAATACAAAGAAAAACAAACTCATCATATGCGAGAAGTGAGTTGGTTTCTTAAATTTCTAAAAAACTTAAAAATTAACAAAGCTTACTTACTAAACAGAATTTTAAAGTAATTGATGTTGACTAATTTCAACTGAAAATTACATTTGAATAGAATTTAATCTATAAAAATACGCCATATATTGCATCTGTGTTTCAACCCGACCATTTACAATTTTTTTCATAATAATAAGCCGTTTGCCATATTTTTCCCGAATAAACCGCTGTTTACGAGGCTATATTCAAATAAAGAAGAAACTTTTTATAATAAGTTTACATGAAATATATATCTACATAGATGAAAACTGTCAGTTAAAATGTTTAATTGTTTGGAGTAAAATAAACCACAATGGATTACTCAGTCTTTTATAGCCTTTCTACTAGGAAAGCTTATTCACCACATTAATGCACATAAGTTCTCTGGCTGTAAACTCGTCCGCCTTATTGTAACCACATCTCGCCAACTGTTAAACTTTTTTTATACTGCCACAGAACAACCCTAAATGGACATAACATGTCTTGCTCTTTTAGACAAGCGAGACTATTTAAACCTGTTTTTTTTTACCTGCACAATATGTCGATTTCTCCATAAATACATGGCTCCTCAAAAAATGATTTAAATTCCTTATCTGGACTATTTTTTTTATCTTCACGCTGTGCTAAATAAAAATTTTGACTCATTTTTTGATTTACTTTTTAAAGGTTTACACTATACCTTTTTATGCATCTGCTTGTTTTTATTATTATTTTTGCCTAAGTCCTGGGTTTCAACTAAAATTTTTAACGTAGTCAAATAATTTTTTTTTATTGATCCGGATAAATGCGGTCAAAATCTTTATCTTTTAAAAAACGATCCTTTAATCTTGGATCAAGTAATACGCTTATTATGTAGTAATGTAAGTCAGCTAGTGGTAATAAAGATATGTTTTTGTTGCGCCATAGTTAATGCTCTATATAAAACCCTCGATGTCCTATTCACTCGACTTTCAATGTAGTTAAACACATACATATAGATTGAAAAGACTAGCATGAGAGTAGAAGACAATAACTGTGATATAAGTTTTGTAGCATCTATAAACATTGACAAATCCGCCATTATTTCATCAAGTAAAAACATTTTCTCTGTCGAAAATCAATATGGACGCAAAAAAAACCCACCCACTTTTTTATAAGTACATAATAACGATAATATTGGTTTATATAGTATAATAAATCTTTTCAGCATATTGTAAGTAGAGTTCAAGCTCATTGGTACATCTATAATTGGGACCAGATCTTTGCCATTTGAAGCGCTGCAAAATTTGGTAAGAGTCTGGCGTGCAACTGAACTGTTCCTTATTTTCTTTGCTTATTCTCTAACTTTCACATATACGCGCTGATATCATGGCATTCAATTTAGGCAGAATAACCCAACCCCAAATTCCCTTCATCACTTAATTCTCTTTGTAGTTCATCAATATCCTGAATAAATGTATTTTTCGTGCCTGCATTGCATGATCCATATCCTGCCGAAATACCAATATATTGATCAATAAAAATCATTGCTTTATTTATAACCATAGTATTTAAATAACTTTTTACAGCAAGATTCAACACATGCGCAAAACATCTTATATGGTTTTGTTATCTGAAATTTACTACTTTGTACTTAAGACTTAGTTACTAGTGTTATTGCAGGAGGCATTTTCCATCGTTATACATTTAAAGCGATCTTAAATTTCATATTCGGATTAAACGTTGTAATTAGCATTTGCCAAGTTATCTCCACTATGTAATGTTATTTTTTGTATATCTAGTAAGCAAAAATGCATTTTAAAATCAGCATCTATAAAATGAACATAATGGCGTTGAAAGTGTACTGGTTTGAGAAGTCCACGCATCCATTGTAACATCAATCGTCTAAGCATTTTGTGTAAAAAATCTTTTAAGTCCTTATTATATCTATAAACTGAATTGTAAGTATAGTTTCTAAACGTATCATATGACGGTATCGCAAATATTTTTTCCTGACTTAAAAGCATAATTAATAAGATCAATAAAAGAGCAATCTTCAATATGTTTTTATGGAACTAAATTGTTAAAAAAATATTCTACTAGTAGTTTTTCAAATCTCTTTTGAGAAAAATTGAATTTCTTATTATCGGTAGCATACTTAAGAAGACTATGGAGTGAACTATAGATAAAAGATTTACATGCTTACTCCGTATATGATGCTTGTATTTTGACATGCTGCATCTTTGTTCGGTAAATTTATCTAGGCTCATTTTATCGGTATAGCTACACCTGTTACATAAATTTTTAATTACATATTCCCTCGTTTTTAAATTCAAGTACTCTTCCCGTGTAAAAATTCTCCTTTATTTGTTGATTGATTTTCTTTTTTATCACTAGCTGCATCGGCCAAAATAGTGGCACCCCCATTTTCTTCTTTTAAACTTTAATTGTCCAGTAGATTCCTCGTATATCTGGTTATCCGATTTTACTTGAGTTTTAACACAAGCCTTCTTTTGTAACAGAGTTTTGGGGTGCGGGTCTGTAACCATGGTTTTTGATTGCTCATTACTGCCAATATATTTTGTATAAGATTTTGCAGGTTTCTTGTGCTCGTTAGAATTTCAAGTCATGTCTGGTTAACTTGGCATATTAGGGGGATGAAAAAAAACATAGCGAAATATTAAAGAAAGATTGGTGACAAAAAAAAAGATACATAAGAAGGTGGTAAATAATCTAATAAATACGATAAGTTGTCTGTAAAAAAAATAATCACAGATGAAACTATCCAGTCAAAAATAAATAGTTTATAGCCGTTTTACCCCATTTTTCATTTATGCGCATTCTTTTGGATAAACAAAAATTATTCTTAAATTTAATCTGTAATTTAACAGCTACAAGATATACACGTTTTTTCAAAATACATTAATTTTGTATTCAGATGTGTTCTGCGCGTAAAGTTGTTTTTTTCTAGGAGGCATCAGCCAGGATCTGCTTTTCTACAAAAAGGGATCTATTTTTTATATTTTTGTACAAAAGAGGCCTTAAAAGATAGCACCTCATACAGACTGTAACAAGCCAGTCACAAAAAGACACAACGTTTTTTTGTGATGTACGGGAGAATTGAAAAATGAATACATTATCAAACTACTTATATACAAAAGAGTATAAATATAAAAGATGAATTGTTGTAAGCTTTTATTGGGTGGACAGCACGTAATTACCAATAACACTGACGTGTTTTACAAATTTCTCATTAACATTGTAAGAAAAAAACCTTACTTTTATAATTCTTTTATACTTTAACCCCGTGATACGTAAATTTATGGATGGCTCAAATAAGGAACGCAAAAATATTTAATATTAGAGCATACTGCATTTACATAAGTTTATCGCTGTTTTTGTATATTTACCAAAATTTACGGACATTTTGTAAAATTTAATTTCGTTTACAACCTATTAAACGTTTATATATTGAATATAAGTTTGTTGCATGCATAACGTTTGCTGTTAGATATAAAAAAATACTTTACGATATCTGGTTGTTGAATTCTGCGGGTTTTTTAATGATCGCAAAGATTTAAAAAGTTATTAATAAAAGTGTTTGAAAAATCTTTTAAAAGTTAAAAGAGTAATATGAAAAGTAATCATTAACGTTAAAAATATATATTACAAAATGTATTTATTACTTATGATAAATTTTTAAAACGAAAGAAGTAACCTGCTTTTGTAAAGGTTTTAATTAATTAAGCAAGGAAATTGTTTTTTTTTACGTTATTAAGCTTTTCTATAAAAACAAATAAGTTTATGTAAACTAACAAAAAATCACGAGTACAAATATTTAAAAGCTTTGATCGGATATTTAAAATCATGAAACATGTTACCTTGCATATTTTGATTTTATACATATCGAACTGGACGTTTTTTGTTTTTACAGAGTTTCTTGTAAATATTTTTCAAAAACGCGAGTTAAAAGTACAATGCCATGATTTTTATAAACCTAAAATTATTTGGATAAGTATATGCAATGTGCACAATTTAAATAAAATAATGAGTAATATATCTCTGAATATTTACTGACGAATAGATGTAATT
>JAQFYM010006293.1:0-11904 GCA_034694785.1 Agrenia bidenticulata
AAGGGTTGTCCATGTTTGTTTAAACAAAAATAGAAGTGTAAAAAAGATTTCTTTATAAAAAAAGACATATACGCAAAGTGCAAAAGATTGCCACTGTATTTTTAATAGGTGTTTATGCCATATTGTAGATCGTAATTGTAAAATATTTATTATACTTATACTGTTGCAAAGTATTATTGTTTTCGGACACAATTTTGTCACTTATGTGTTATTAAATGTTTTATTATATTTTTACGGATAAATATATACTGCTGATTATTTTAATAACCACAGTAAAGTGCACACAAAAGTTTAGTTTTACATAATGATCGATAATATTTTCTTATTATATCATTTTAGTAACACATAATGCAAATCAAAATTCAAGAAAATTAAAAAATTTCTGACTATTTACAAATAAATATGCAGAACCTTAATTTTTTATGCACATATTGACAAGAATTTTTTCTTGTATATACATTTGTAAAAATATTAATATTTATATTTTGGGGCCCCCTAAAGCCGGGGGCCCTGGGGCACATGCCCCCGGTCCCCCCACACATTAGTCCGCCTCTGTCTATATCCCAGGCATCTGTAAATGTATTCAAGTTGTTGTTGTCGTGCATGCACGTTGTTTTTTCGTTTTTTTGAGTCAAAACTCATAAGATAAAATTGATTGTTAACAAAAAAGGGCGGCGGACCGATTTCTGGAATATTTCAATATACACGAACAAAATGCGTTGTATAAATAATAATGTTGATACACTTATAGACTTCTCTTTTATTTGGCTTTAAGAATTTGGAATGGAGCAAGTTTTTCTAACGCGCCTTTGTATCAATAACAATCCGTAATGTTCAAACTTTTATATTAAGCAAAATATACGTGAATGTATTTAAACGGGTGGTTTTACAATAAACGTAGAAAAAATATATACAAAGACACTTAAATTTTGTAAATCAGTTATTAAAGCCCAAAAAAACACCAAATATATATTTTTTATTGTTTTTTTTGTGCAGTTTTTTTTACATCTATCTTAACAAAAAAAATTACGGTCAAAAAAATACAAGGGGCCGCTTTTATACAAAAAAAATTATTACCCCCGGGCCCCCTAGTGTCCTCCAGAGGCCCTGCTGACATTAATACGCAAAACTCATCCATGGATTTTAAAATAATTTTTTTCCAAAAAATTTTATTTGGGGCTGGTAATATTTGCTTACCGAGGTTATAAACTGCTATGCCTAAACACGTAAGTTAAAGAAATTTTCTTACAATTTTTTTTTGCTCTATTACTTCAAATATATCATAAAATATAGATAAAATTAAAGCATGTCTATGCTAAAAAAATATTTTGCAAGTAAAAATATTTTTAAAGCAGTGTTATGTATCGTTTATCCCGTTTATAGCTTTATTTTATGTTTAAAGCTGTTACATAAGCATAAAAAAGCGTCTTAATATTTTTGCTTTATATAGACGGGTTAACACAATATTAGCTTACGTTTAATTTTAAAGCATGTTTACCATTCTTTTATGGTATGGTAGATTTAATTAACCTGGGTATTTTTTGTACGAATATAATATGATTATACTTTTTTAAAATGCTTGTTGACATAAGATTGTTTAAAATTGAGTTGTTCTATTAGAAAAAACATGTCCACTCTTTTTATTTTTGTTTAAAATTTTCATAAAAGGAATTATTTATAGTTTGTATCTAAGCCGTGTTCTTTTTTTACTACCTGGAGCCAACCCTTCTTTTTAAGGGCTATGAAAAACTTGAGAGCGGCACCCAGAGTTGGTTCCCAGGAGCAATAACGACAGAAAAAAAAATAAAATAAGCAAAAAAGGTGCTTCTTTAAAAACTTGTACCCAAAGTTAACTGGGTACTAAATTACTTAAAAAAAATATATATCATAAAAAAAGGCATTTTATGGATAAAAAAAATAAAAATATAAAAAAACCTAAAATTATTATAAAGGGTTGTTCGATCGAACTCGACGGTGTTGCACCCATTCTCGACATGATTGCAATCGAACTCGACTTGTTGCAATCAAACTCGTCGCGTTGCAATCAAACTCGTCGCGTTGCAATCAAACTCGTCGCGTTGCGATCAACCTCGTCGGTGTTGCAATCAACCTTGTCAAGTTGCAATCGAACTCGACATGTTTGCAATCAAACTCGATGTTTTTACATATTTATCAAAAAAGGAAAAAAATAAATTGTAAAATTAAAAGGGTTGAAATTGGTGAAAACCATACTCGTATAAAATAGTATGCTTTATCCTTTGTTATTATTCACTTATTCATTTTTTATCTTCTATAAGATTTTCGTGATACAAAATCAAAAATTTTAGAAATAAAATCTACTATGTAAAACGTAAGGGATGCTTTATATCAAAGTATATTTAATATTTATTGTATTTTGTATTTTGTTATAAAAAAATCTTATATAAGATAAAATGAAAAAAGAGAATAATAACAAAAAGTATACCAAAACAAATTTTATTCTAATATGGTTTCCACCTATTTCAACCCTTTTAATTTTAAATCTTATTTTTTTCATTTTTTGTTAAATATGTAAAAACGTCGAGTTCGATTGCAAACATGTCGAGGTTGATTGCAAAGCGACAAGTTTGATTGCAACACTGTCGATTTAGATGGCAAAAACGACGAGGTTGATTGCAACGCGACGAGTTTATTGCAACACGTCGAGTTTGATTGCAATCATGTCGAGAATGGTTGCAACACCGTCGAGTTTGATCGGAAAACTCTATAAACGTTTAAATTCTATAAACCTTGCAAAATTTTAATTTTTTATTGGTCTTGCATAGGGTTTCGGTAATCGGGTAATACTACCCGATACCCGAGCCTTTTTTAGACAAATTTAGAACCCGATTACCCGACAAAAATTCAACGGTTATTGGTGATTTTTTATATTACAAAATGTCGAACCTCTATAATTTTTTTGTTTCTGTTTTATCTCTTTTCAATGCGAAAAAAGAGAAAATCCCCTGTAAAATATTTTTTTAAGTAGCATACTGGATCTTACTTTGACCTAAAAATAAAAATATGACTATCCAAGAACCTTGAATTTGCTAAACTACTATATTTTAAAAGATGTATAAAAACCAGATAGCACTGAACTCGCCAATAGAGACCAAAAAGACCGCCCGGCACTTGAACCCACCTAGAAAAGAGAAAACCATATAGAGATAACGCAATAGAAAAAAGTATATATTGTGTGACAGGAAGAAAAAATTTTCAGACAAAAATTTTTATGGTTAGGGTTAGGTAGGTAATGTTAGGATTGGGTTTGATTTAAAAAAAGCAAAAAAAGTCGAGAAAATAAAAATCTACTTACATATCAAACATTTTTTAGAATTTCAAGTTTATAATTAGGGTTAAACTTCCCCGGGCCCCGGGTAGTTTAGAAAAAAGCGTGTTTTTTGTATCCCGGGTAAAAAAAAGCGGGCCCCGGGGTCTTACGGGATAAAACAAGGGTACTGATGGTGCGAAAGGAGAAAACAATATTATAAATAAAAAGTTGTAGTCAGAATATATAACATTAAAACTGATAAATGTTTTGTACGCTATAGCTTTAATGTGATAGTTGAAGCCTTATTGTGTTTCTTTATTGCTTTTTTTTATAAAATACTGCAAAATTTCAAAGTATTATAGAAAGCTTGATTCGTGGCCAGAAGACAACAGGTCACTATTTATACATACAAAATTTATGAATCTTATTTGATGAAGAAAAAAACCAAATAAAAAAATTCATTTGCCGTTTGGGTACATATAAAAACCTGTACTATTATTGTGGCGTGCTCAGCGCATTCATGGTAGTTACCGTTTAAGTAAATGCAAGTAGGAGCATATCTTAAACAACAACAACTGAATGATAATTTTGCATATTAATTGTAATGAAACAACAAAATGTGGTTAGCAATAAGTTTGACAACCCAAACTCTCAAAACCCCCTTTTTATACACAAAAACTCTGTTTTTATACTTAAAAGTCTTTTTTTTCTTTCAAAGCCATACTTTTTTGTTTGTATATTTGACCATTTTGTTCCCTGTTAGCGTGTTTAACCTTAACATTTTTTTCCCTAGTTGTTGTTTATTTCACATTAGGATCTTCTTTCATATGAGTGTATTTTTATTCTAAACGGCATCAAAACCCCTTGCTTAACGTTCGTAGAGATTACACTCTATATTATACTAAAAAAATGAGAGTAGATACTAGCCACCGGGTTTAGAAGCGTTTTTTTTTGTTTATTGTAAATACTTGTTTACCCGGGGCTGCCCCGCGGGCCCCGAAGAATTTAAAATAGCCAAAATTGTTACCCGGGTAAAACCCGCCCCGGGGAATGGCAACCCTAATTATAATATAAAAGTATACAGAAAAAAAATCAGCTTTCTATTTTTTTTAAAAAAGGGCAAAAGTACACGATTAGGGAGTATAGTATACCCGAATTTAAAGGGATGTTGGCGAGTTTACGCGCAGCCAAAAAAAGTTTTAATTTTACATATCTGGCAATTCGATAATTTTGCGTTGTACAGATTGTCTTTACAGTTAATTTTAAACTGCGTTATTCATTGTTTCTTAAATGTATTTCGGTTGAACAAATTTTTTCGCTAACAGTTTGTATTAAATGCACTCATTTTTTAACTTAAATCGTAATTAGTGCAATAAGGAGTCTTAAAGATATATTAGACCTACATGAAATGGTTTTTTGTAATCCTTTTATGGCAGTTTTCTAAACTTTTCGTGTTCTTTCCCGCTTGACATTGATTTTAGAAGTTAAATGACGAATTATATAAAAAAAAGTTAAAACCGAAAAACGTCGGGTACCCGACAAAATTATTTTTCATATAACGATACCCGTAATTTACAAAAAACAATGGTAAAACAAAACTCTAGTCTTGCATAAGGTTTTTTAAAATTGTTTTTACGAGATACATTTATTTTGTTCTCTTGTCTGAGAATAGTTTTGCTACTATTAGAAGAATTAAGAAAAAATATAAAGGTATTAGGACCAATCCGTAAAATATATCCTTTATTATTACCCCGAATAAAACTCCTGAAATCTGCTATATCCCGAGAAAAAGATTCCTGGAAGAAAAACATAAACACGTTCACAATAATATGACATGAGAGAGTTTGGTTTTAGAGGATTGTTGTAGCCAAGGAAATGACAGTGAAAAAAATCTTATAAAATATTTTTATAAGTAACGTATCTATACCATTCTCAGGCTATTATGTCGTAGTCATTTTGTTTAATAATATACTCGACGCTGTTGCAAAAATTTATACCATTTTAGATTAAAAGTGAAAAAATGCAATCAGCCCTGATGCAAGTAAACAAACTCACCTTTTTTACAAACAAGACAGACTGGCGGGGGGGGGAGTTGACATCGTCAAAACCGCAAACAATTTTTATAATGATAAATCAAGCTCGTCTTTTATTTTCAATCAACATCGAATATGTTGAAAACAAACTCGTCTCTTTGCAAACGATCGTAATTTTAGTGCAGTCATTCTCTTACTATTAATTTTAAATTAATATTTTTCTTTGAAGAAAAAATAAATAAATGATGACAGTTTTAAAGTCTTTTTTAATGCCTTTTTTAGATAATGCTAAATGAAAAATATACGGTTTTGATTAAGGGTCCAAAACTGTGTGCCAATCTAAAATTTAAATGAAGGTTGACAACTTCCGTATGTTAAAATTGACTGTTATTAATTTTATATAGCATTGGTACTAAATATAAAAATATCCATGATAAGATAAGAGAGCATAAGTAATACTGTGGGTAGCATTAATTGGCTGCGTACAGTTAAAAAAAAAAAATTTATTCGTACATAACTGCATTATTAGTTACTTTTTTTTTTTTTTGTGTTACATATTCTGCAAGATGTTTTTACTTTTTTTAAATTGCATCAAAGGTCGTGGAGAAATCTTAATTTAAAAAAAAAAAATGTACTGTTTGTAAAACCAAATCAAAAGTAAACAACCTTGTCGTGTTTACTGTACAAAACAAAAATAGAACTGAACTTAATTTGTATTTTGCTTGGCTATCATGGTAGAAATTTATAATCGCTATATATTTTCTGGAATTTGTTATGTCATATGTAAGTTGTTTAAATAGTTTTAAAAAATAAAATAAAATCAAAAAAATTACCATGTATTCATTTTAATATGGTACATTTAAATATTAAAAATATAGAAAATAAAACAAAAACAAAAACAAAAAAATCGGTACAATGATTGCATTAAGACGGGCTCGATTGAGCAGAGACGACTTTATTTGCAATACAGTCACGTTTTGCAGCTAAAAAGAGTGGGCTAGGCCAGTGAATGTAACTATTGTATTGTTTTTTGTATTGTTTTTTTAACGCTAAAAATAGATATATTGACACGATAACGATATATTGTTATATATTTTTTTTATAGAATTTTATAGGATTATATGGTATATTGAGGCAAAAACATCTTTTAACGCATAAAATGCTGAAATATATATTTATGTGGAGATTTTGACTTTTCAAATGCAAATTTAAGCATTAAAATGCAGGAAACTTTTAAATAAACATTTTGGGTGGTTATTAAGAATGTAATCAGAACATACAAGCTTGTTTAACTACAAAGAATTATTCAATCGACATATTATTGTAATAAAAGCAGCTGGTGTTTTTTTAACATATTTTTGTCGTAAAAAATGGTTTTTATAGTAAAATGTGTAAAACTTATACAACACAATATTTTGTTTTCGGTTATGCATGACATATACTAGAAAAATATTTTTTTTTTTTTTTGGATTTGGCTTCTTCATTGTAGGTACAAAAAAAAATATTGTTTTATTAACAATAAATATATTTTTGCGGAATAATAACAATATATTGTAGTGACATTTTATTATTTATGATCACTGGGCTAGGCACCTTACTGTCAAATTTGCTTAAATACGTACATGAAACCTTGCCCCAAGTCAACCATCGTTTCAACAATGTCAAGCTTGTTTGTACACAGACAAGGTCGATTACCTTCGTTGTTTTACATACAAAAGATTATACTGCAATTGCAAAAACGACATGGTTGATATATAAACTTAAATAAAATTGTATTTGTATAATATTTTCCCCTATGACCGGGCGCTTAAAAAAATGTTTAAACTTTAAAAAATATTTACACAGGTGTGTTTACCTAAAAAAATATGATCAATGTTACCCTTTTTGATTAAAACCTTTTCGTATGTTGTATGTTACTTTTAATTATTTGCAGTGAATTTTTCTATTAAAGTAATAATTCATATCCTGGGATAAACGACCCATATTTATTGTTATTTGTTCTGAAGTTCGCATTATGTATTCATAGATCCTATTATAAAATATTATAAAACATTTAAAAAGTATATACCATAAAAACACAATTAAAAAATATATTTTTGCTATAGTTTTAAGTTTAAAGGGTATGATATTTGAAAAAAAAGTAGCAAGTCAATTTTAGTCCATAAAAAAATTTTTTTTTTACTGACATGTAAAATATACAAAAATTTATGTATTGTCTTTTTAAAGGTAACATACTTTTCAATAAAATAAATTATTTGAAAATAGTCTCTATTTACAACAATAATATTTCATTGTGTATTTACACGCAAATTATTGCTATATTGCTTCTTTTTTAAAAACAGAACAGTGTAAATATATTTTCGACTTTAATGATGTATAAAAAGTAATCATCGCGGAAATTTGGGATATGGAATTATGTAGTAGCCTATATTCACACATAAAAGGTATACGTATTTCATAGTAAACTGCTTAGACAAAAAAATTTGTTTTTATTGGAAAAAACAAATATAGCTGTAATTTTTATTTGGCTAGAAAGCACTTTATTTTATTTTATAACATCCTAAGAAAAAAGAAGGTTAGGGTTATTACCTGCATATGGTAGATTAATTGATTAAAAACCACCTGTTCTTATTAGTTAAATTGTTTTTAGGCATTTACAATTTTTTTTTACATTTTCAGGGTTAAAAAAACATTTTTTTGCGCATAAAATTAATTCTAAATAATATATGTATTTCTGTGTAAGATCTTTGTGTGTACTCCGTCGTAGAATTCAAAATCTAAAACAACGTCAGTTTTCTTTATAATAATTTTTAATTTTGATAAAAGATGTAATGTATTAATTTTAAGATTACATTGTAAAAACGCTATATCTTAGTAAAATATGCACTACAGCAAAGATTTGGATAAAAAAGTCAAACAATCGAAAAATTTAAATTCCATTTTCATTATATATTTACATTTTTTATCAAAAGCTTATCGGATAAAAAAATATATAAATGTTTTCAGTTTATTTTAGATAAAATGTATATAATGACACTCAAATGTAAAAAATACGTTTAATATGTTATTTACAAAAAAAAGGGCATGATAAAATTACATTTATTTTTAATCAAGGATTATAATTTATGATAAAACGCTGCATCTTTAATCATAGGTGTTCATCTTAATCTTATTTTTAATTTTTAAAAATAATATGAGGCCAAAAATTTACATTTAATATGTTCAAGCCTTTTTTTTATTATTAAGATACGATTTTGCATTATTTAAAACTTTTTTCTACAGTTTTTAAAGTATAAACTATCAATGAGGTAACAGGAAGAAAAAATCTATACCATATCAGCATTTTCTTTTATATAAGATGTTAGGGAAAAGTATTTTGAAATCAGAAATAAGATGCGTCTGCTTGTATTTATAATGAAAATCGACCTGAAACGCTGGTAAAAAAAATTTTAACTGTAAAATTACATAAGCGTTGCAAAATTTTATTTTTTAAAATCATTAAAAATAAAAAGTTTATATAATATTCGAGGATTTGACAAAAAAAAAAAATTTTTGGGTTTTTTTTGCTATAAAAAGTACACGTATTGCACTTTTAATTTTTTGTCAGTACTCTCTATAAAAAGATCAGTGATAAAAATATTGTTAGTTAATAAACATGAACATTATTTATAATAAATCAAAATAAATGATCTTTAATTCCAAAAAAAGAACTTGATATTCGTGGATAAAAAAAGACGGGATCTTAAATTCCGGGATTTGTAACCCTAGATAAAAGCAAAGAAAAGAAAAGCCAGAGAAGAGGGAAAAGAGACAGAAAAAGAGATAAAATCAAATAAAAAAAAGCAAATTAAATTAATTTTATACTACTTCAATAAACAATGCATAATATAAAAAAGAGAATGTATTACAACAAATTGGAATATATGGAATAATCGAACAACTCTCTAGCGTGATGGGACACCCATGTTTAAGTAAAACAAAAAAAAAATTAGGAATGTAGAAAAATAAAATGAATGTAAAAACAATCGCGTATTATTTGTAACACTTTATTTACTTGTTGTTATTACTACGAAGCAACAGAATATATAATTTACGGCTGATTTATCATCAAGGATTTTATACGATTCTAGGTAATTTACTCTTTTAGCCCCCGATAAATATATTTATTGCGTAAAAGAAATATTAACTACCGTCTTCCCCCGTATAGTTTGCGCACGCACAAATTAAAGACAAAATTTTGCGCGAACTAACAGGGTTAAAAAAAGTAAATTTTTATTTATATCTATATTTTGGCAGATTTTATACAAAAATTATAATAAAATACAAAAAAACACAAAAAACAATGCATTTGTTTAGAATTACTTCATAAATAATCGCGAACAAAATTACAAATTTTGTGGTATTAAAGGTGTTATTTTAGTTTGTTGTGCAAATTAGTAGAGGCGCAAATTCTGTATTAGATAAACTATCTTGATTGCAATTTCATTCTTTATAGTTTGGTCTTAGTCGCGCGCGCGAAATAAACGGGGGAAACGGTAGGCATTTAGTAAAATGCCTGATTGTAAAAATCGCTCGTCACAAAATTATTAAATATAAAATCAGGACTGTAAAAAACACAATTGAATCGAAACAGTGTAATATAAGATTGCAGGTAAATAATTTTTATTTTATATTGTAGTTTTAATCGTTATTTGCTGGCATAAAACATGCATGCATTATATTTTTTGCTACTAAGTAGAATTTAAATAGAAACGGTTTTATAAATAAAACAATGTTGTATTTTTGAGGAAACTCTTTTTTTTACCACTGCATAGGTTCAAGTATAAGCCGAAAAATCAATTACTACAATAACATTACGTTTATATAAATTAAATGCAGTTTGGGTCGTCTTTTCAGGGGTACCGATTATGGTATAGGAGTATGGGCAAAAAAAATATTTTTGAACCAGCCCATAATAGCCATTATGGGAAATATATGGGAAATTTAAACGCTACCAAGTATTGTTAAAAACTACTAGAAAAAATATTAAGACATAGTATATATTTTTCATCACCGGTAGAAGCTTTTTTTTGTTAAAATTTACCCGTTTTTTAAAAAAATTTGTTCGTTTAAGTTATTATGAAAAATACTGTAAATTAAATAATTCTTGCTTAAATGTGTTTTTTATGACTGAATAAATGTTCCTTCGGTTTTTATCAATTTTTCCATGTAATAAAATAGCATTTATAGGTATTACTATCTTCTCATCCAGTCTAAGAATCACGTCGCTTTCTTCCTACGAAAAAAAAAAAATTAGAAAGAATCAAATTATTATTTGATTCACAAAAATAATAATTATTTCGCTTGGATATAATTCAATAAAATATATTTGATAGGATGATAAGAATGATTATATGAAAAGTGATTATACACAAGTCAAAATTTTAAATTGTATTATAATCTTTATGTATATAGATTCGTACTGAATTTTATGACTATATGACGCAAATCCGTCAGGTGTCAACATTAATATTTTCCGTAAGATACACTTTTCTTTATGACATGATAGTTTGTGTATAGTAAAGTAAAAAATATATATATTTTTTTTATAATTGCGCTCGTTAATTGTTTAAATTATGAAATAATGCGCATATCAGATCATACCCACCTTGTTTTTTACTTCTTGTTCGATGTTATTCATTTGCCTACGACGCTATTTAAAAATCTATGTATACCCTATATATGGACCCCGTTATTTTTTATACGATTTCTATCATTTTGACCCCCTTTATATTTTGACCCTCGTATAAAGGAGGACGTAAATACTTTTGGTGGCTTAAATAAATTGAATACGTAAAGAACACACACAATATCAAGTTTTTTTTTTTTGTTTAAAATTTCACGTTATCTAATTAATTAAGCTTTTAAGAATTCTTAGTAATTTTTTTAATACCATCTAAAAAGTTAAGACAATGATTAAACACAAATTGTCTATATTATGTAGGGCTCGCCTTTATACCGTATAACTTTTTTAACTATATATTTACTATACATATAGTGTTAACATTATACGTATGGTGCGGTATAATTTAAGTAGAGTATCAGTATAGTAAAAATATAGTACTTTTTTTAGATTTTAACATTGTAAAATATAATAAAAAAAAATAAAGTAACTTAAAATTATAAAAAGTAATTATGTCTACTTAAGTTGTTTTTTTATCTCGCTTAGCGTAAAATTTACATAATATTGATAGGAGGTAGCAACTTTAAATTGCCAATAGTGGGAGTTTATGTTTTTACTCATATTTTAAACTTATTAACCCATAGATCAGTAGCGTAGCCAGGAATTTTTTAAAGGGGGGTTTAAATCAAAAAGGTGGAAAAAATGGTAATCCGACAAAAATGTATTTTTTCAAAAAAAATTTTGTCTAATTTTAAAAATTTGCCATTTTTTTAATTTTTTCTTGCTCAAAATTTTTTCCCCTAATTTTAGACCCCCCTTAAATTCAGGCGCAGAATTTCTTGAGAGGGGGGGTTATAACAAGGGGTGCTATTCCGATTTATTTTCTGGGGGGTCATAAAAAATTTTGGGGTCTAAACTAT
>JAQFYM010006294.1:0-11903 GCA_034694785.1 Agrenia bidenticulata
TTCGTTTTACGTTGACAATAAAAATAAGATAGCTATAAAATTAGAGTTCCAAAAAACACAAAATAAAATTTTGTATATCCATTGACATTTTTCATGTGTTAGCGCGGTTTATTTTGACATTATAAAAATAAAAAAGGTATTTTCCCTATTAAAAAAAATGTGCATTTATGTACCTCTATGTAAAAACACGAGTATTTGTGCTACTACCCTAGTATAATATTAAATAGAAAAATTTGGTGTTTTACGAAAAAAAAAATTATTTGGTTAAAACGTAAAAATCGCTACATTAGACTATAAATACTACACAAGGAATGTTAATAAATGTTTTCAAGTACAATAGAATCAAGGTTTACAAATCAAAAATATGTATAACAATTTGTAAGTCACACAAAGAACGCCAAATGAAATATGTTATTTACCGATGCTTAAAACAGTATTTTGTTTTTTTTATTCTTGTTAGACTATTTTTCCAATTTGTATAATTATAATAGTTTTAATTGCCATATACATATAAAACTCGCCGAAAAAAACCATAAAAACGATGAATATCGTTTCATTTATGTGCCATATAAATACAAAATATTATCAGATTTTTGCTGGTTACGTATGAGGAAAATTGTTTTTGTGTATATAAAAAACTTATGCGCAGATGACACACCTTGGTAGTATTTTACACTTTGGAGAGTCCTATATCAAGCAAAAATCATCAACAGTAATTCTAGACTATATTATATTATTTTGTAGTCCCAAGTCTTATTGCATAACGAATATGCACTTTTTTGTAACGAATTACAAAATATTAAACTAAAATTACATTGGAAAACGACAAGTTATGACAACAAGCCATTAAGTAAATTAAAAAAAAAACTTTTGCATAACAAAAATATTTAAAAGAAGTAACTAATTGCAGTTATCTAGTGTCTTTAACCATTCTGACACAAAAAAAACTTTTAAGATTTTTTTCATGAATAAAGTATTATTAACATGCAAAATACACTCTTAAAAATATTATACTTTTGTTTTACACATTGCTTTTGCAGCGTATAATTAGTTTTAATAGTTACTTAACATATAAAAAAAGGGTAATCAAAAGTAAGCCAAATTTCGTAAAAAAGTATAAATCAATTATCATCGCGTTTTTATCACATGCGGGTTTTAATACAGCCGTAAATGGCACTGCATTTGTACATACTAAGCTAGATTTATGTTTTTTATTTCGGCACAAAAAAAAAAATCTATGCCTTTTATTACTCGACTCTAAAAAGAGAGTGTTTATTTTTTGTGACGTCAGTAAAAATATACAAAACTTGTTTTGCAATTTTTTGGCTATAGTAAAATAGCATAAAGCTTCGTCTAAGTGATTTTAAAAAAAAGATTGTTCAGGAAGATTAATGCAACGAAAAATGTTAATACATAATAAATAAACATTTTTTATATGTAGTTAGCTCCGACAATTTTGATAGCTGGAATTCTTAGCCAATATTTTACACTGGCTATTGATATATGTTAATGAAATGTAAAATAGACTAACGGCTTTTGCTGAAACGCGTGGCTTTTTTGCAAAGCAACAGACACAATCAGAACGCAGTTGCAAAGCAAGGACTCGCAGTACTGCCTCTTGAGCCGTGGCTTGAGAGGCCACTAAAAATAGGCTTTTTTGACTCAATTTACCATTGAAAAAACCCACCAAAATAAAATGTATATGCTAAAGAAAACTTTGAAACAATTGACGATATGACAAAAATATCGTAATGTTGATAAAGCGAAAATTTTGCGGTCTTAGCTTTTTTTTTGCGCTTTGGATGCGCACATTACTTAAAATATTTTACCTTTCTACGCGTATTTTGTGAGGTTACTATTTTATTATAGCTATGTAAGCCAAAAACCAAAAGTTTTATATCTAATATAAAGTAAAAATAGTTATTATAATTTTTAAAATCATTCTTTTATTACTCATCATAGTACCCTGTGTTAAAATAAAACTCAATATTGCTACAACGCAAATAAAAAAAATACATGTATATTGGAAGTACGAAATAACTGCATAGATTCTTTTTTTTTGTCGTTGTTAATAAATGCAAAAAAACATATATATTTTTGGTATATAGCAGATATTTGTGTAAACAATATATAGAATTAATTAAAGTACAAACGGGGCATATTTTTTATACTTTATGCAACGTCTTTGGTGTTTTAGAACATAAAAAACAGTTAAAAACTCGGTTAGTCTCTCATTTTCAGTGTAGATTCTTTTTAATAAATAATATAATACTTCCATTGTATGCATTTAAAAAAAACTTTGCAGTAAGTCTAAACTTTTTAAAAAGCGTCTTAGAATACAAAAAAACATACTACGAGATATTCTATCTAAGGTGGATAGATATTAAATAGATACTTACTATGACAGGCAAAATTGCATTAAATGTATGTTTTCGTGTCACCATGAACGTAGACTATTAGTTGCAAGCTTTTATCTACCTTTTTTTTTCTTATAAGAATTTTACTAAAATCTGTAAGAAATTTTTTTTTTAACGCAAATAATCGTTTTGAACGGCACGTAGCAATAATTTTTTGCATTAATTGTAGTAGTGCTATGTTTCTAAAACAAATGTAAAACAAAAATGTAAATAATTTTACCCATTTAAAAGTATATTTCAGCTTAATTTTTTGCCAAAGAAATCAAATGAATTTTTCAAGTGTACTGTTTATACGAGTCTACGCGGTCCATGTATAATTTTGCATTTGAATTTTTTTTAGGTGTTAAGTTTTACCCTTATAACAAAAAAACGCTAAAAATTTACTTTTTTTTGCTGTATTTAATATTACTTTTACAACAATTTGCTATGGCAGCAAAACATATGAAATCAAAAACCGAGTTTGAGTTTTGCCTACCACTAAAGTAAAACTTAAAATAACATAGGGCCCAAAAAAAAATGCCTCCTAAGCCCCCGATCATATTTATCCTTTTTTGACACAATGCGCAAATTTTTAACCATAAGCTTAGAGCCTTGCGTATTATCGCATGCAAACTGCCAATTTTTTACAGACACTCACGATTTGCACCCAGTTCATTAATTGTGGGAAGATTTTTTATGATGGATGTCTTATATTACAAAAAGAAAAATCGAATTAATTAAAATGATCTATACATGCAAAAAATTATACAAAAAAAACAAAAAACAAAATAATACTTAGAAAGCTCAAATATTAAAGTGTGTTTTGATACTAAAAAGACTGTCTATGAAGAACCATTTTTGCCAATAAGAATGCAAAAAAAATTGCAAACTTTTTGTTTAATAATATTTGCTCTAAATTTGGATTTCTTCAAAATACTGGCTTAGATCAAAAAAGAAAATGCTAGAAACACGAAATAAAACGAGTTTTTAGCACATATAAAACAAAATATTTGCAAGTACATATAGACCGCAATCCAATGATGCAGTTAACAACTAAACAAAACAATTATCCATAGCCATATAACAACATTGTAGCGTAAAAAGCAAAGAAAAAAAAATAGTACGTATATGCAGCAAAACAGAAGCTTTATTGTCAAATTCTTAAACAGAAATTAGACCATATAAGGTATTTTTTAAGAAGCAAAAATGTCGTATTGGGACCGATGAATAAACAATTCTAAAAGAGTACCCATAATATGACCACGTTGAACGCATTAGATATTGCAAAACATATGATACTAAATATATTTACGTACGAAAAGACAAAATCAAAGATGAAAAAAAATGAACCATTTTTATTAATATTGAGTTTTGCGAAGTGGTCGCAAATAAAAAAATGGCATATAAATACCATTTACTTTATTATTAATTTATTGGATAGACTAGAGTTTTCTGTAAAAAAAAAGCTATTATATATAGGCATAAAAAAACTAAATAAAGTAAAGAATTATATATCCATCGTTTATATTTTAAAAAGAAATCCTTTAACACAACAAAGGCAATGTGTTTTTTTGTACGTCTTACGCGTAAATTTTTTAGCTGTATACAAAAACGGAGTTGGTTTTTGTATACGATATAGGGGTATATAACAAGCAAAAACACAAAAACACGATTGTAAAGTAGTATTTTAATTCTAATAGAAATTTTACAGGTAGACAATAAAAAAATGTATGTCGCCCGTATCCAATGCTTTCGCATCAATTGCCAAATGTGAATTCTCTATTGCAAAAGAACGTAAAGCACAGACTGACAGCAATTGACACAAAATAAAACATATTATTGTTGCATAACAGTTAACCAAACTAGCAATATTTTAATCTGACATCCGAATAGTAATTCTACAATAAAATGCACTACCGAGCTTTTACCACCTTGTGTTTGTATTTTTGCTGCCCTGTATAATTTAAGGTATCTGTTTTAAGTTGATAAGTAGTAGGTATATATAAGTGGTGTTTGCTGTTTTACCTTAAATCTTACATAGTGACCGATGTATAATTCATATTCAGATATAGATTATGTATGTATTTTTTAAGGGGATCTGGATCGTTGCAAAAACAATAGGAATTTTAAGCTTACAAAAAATAAACAGTCAAAATTAATTTTAAATTATATATATCTTACTTTGTTTTTGTAAAGTTTTAGACCGACAGAGTAAAAATTATATATCCCTTTTGACAATATCAGTTGTCTAACATAAACAGAAATAATATATCTAACGTTTTCTGTACATTTATAAAAATCACGTGTGTTGTCTGTATGCACCATTATTTATTACCACCTTCGTTCTTCCTTTAACCCAGAGTCAAATGCATATTATAAACATAGGTAAATATACGCTATATAGTACCAAAAAAAAGCAATATTATACTTGCATGGGTTAAGTTCAGTAAAAATCTAGCGCTACACCGACTGTATGACTAACTAGGTAATTGATTGCTTATTTGCAGCCACGTTCTAAATAATTAATCCGATGCCTTTTTCCGTAAGCAAAAAAAACTTGCAATTTAATAGGCAAAACATGTTAGACTTTTTTTATTTTTGCATATCAGCATCTAGGCGTTGCCACAATCGCACTTCATTCTCTGGTACTGTGCAAGTATAGTGGGTTCCATGTAATTGTACCCTGTGTATGACTGTCTCGTTAAGTCAACGCAAAAATAACTAGTTTGCAAAATGCCTTAAATTATACCTGACAGCTGCAATAGCTGTCGTTTGTTTTTTTGCAATAAATCGATAATAGTGCTTCGTTCTCTTCGCTAGCAGAAAATACTCTGATACGGTCAGTGCGTACGAGCGAGTACCTAACTACCCATGAGACATTTACTTTGTTGTGCTTTTTTGTTGTTACCCAACACGTTGCCATCTCTTGTATGTCTTTTAAAACATCCTCAGCCGCATTTGTCCACGACCGTATTATCATTTGTTACGTTTTATGGTTGTGTCACCTGTATGCGCTTTTCTGCACTTGTTCACTTTGTACCAATTTTTTTGTTTACCATGACTTTGCTGATATAATTGCACCAGTCCACAAAAAAACGTTATATGAACATGGTTGTAAGTTGACGTATTTCTGGAGTGCGTCGTAAGCGTGACATAAATGCATATCTATTACGGAAAATATTGTAAAGCATTTTTAAACTACCTTACTGTTTTTTTCTAAAAAAAATAATTCATTTTAACTTATTGCAATTATATGGATTTCTATGTACAGAGTAGCAGTTTGCCAGCCTTACCGTTTTTTTCTTTTTTATCCACATGCTTAGGTTTAAAACATTAAAAAGATACGTGTTCAATCATCGACAAAAATGCCTGTTGTGTGTGTATATGCGCAAAATGTTCCTTCTGTCGTAGAAGTACTAATAAAAAACGTTCTTGGATTTAAATCAATGCGTCTATTTAGTCTTATTAATTTATTGCTGTTATTGCCATTGATTTTCAGATCCCTAAGATAGACTAGCGTACAGGATTTTTTCTTTCTTATTTTTTTCAGGTGTTGCGTTCTGTATAAATTGGGTATTAACAAATGAACACATAAATCCAAAATAAAATAAATTGAGCATATTTTTGTGCTATTGCAGCGCTACTAGTGTTCTCAAATACTTGGGTACTAAATACCCGGGTTCACATTCACCATAAAATCTACTATAAGGGTACCCGGGTATACACCCAGGTATTTTATAGAGTACATAAATGCATATTTACCGTATTATAACTGCTAAAAATGCACTTTATTAACCGTTTGTGTATAAGAATGTTTTATTGTAGCGCGATTAACGTATCGCGCATAATATGTACTGATTTGCACAGCCCAGTGCAATTAAAAACCCAAAAGTGGATGATGATATACAATACTTGTTTTAAACATAATCTTTTAGATATATATTTCGCATATTGGCTACCAATTATATCAGGGATTCTATTATAGCACGAATTGCAGAAATTAGATTGTTTTGATCCTTGTTGTGCAAATATACAAAAAGAAGAAAAAATGAACAATAAAAGATAATGACAGATGCGTTTAAGGTTAAGTAATATATTTTTAATTATAACAAATAAATGCAAAAACCTTTTGTAAACAAACCCAAATACATATTTAACTTGACTTTTTTGGGCTAACGAAAAATTTTCTGTAAATAATATAATGACTCACAGTGTAAAACCATATGCCAAACCAATTTTTTTTATTTAAATAAAACATCCGCGTAGAACATGCTCATGTAATATTAGTATAAAAAACTTACTGTCTTATTCCTATTATGCACAAACAATCAAGTTTACCATTTTTCTTTGCACAATTGTAGACTTTTGATATGAACATGTGATTTATCTTGTTTCTGCATGCTTTTTTACTATAAAATCATATATATATGGACATAAATATATATAGAAAACAAAAAAAAAAATCGTTTTTTTTTTTCTTTTCGCTTAAAACATTATTTATAACTTTTTTAAAGCCCGTTGGATAAGTGGGTTTGAGAATTTATTTTCTTATGAAAAACCATTTGGTACTAATATTTATTTACTTAATATTTTTACTAGCAGTTTTATCTTATCTGATACAATTGTATCAGATAAGATATCAATCATTGCGATTGTATGTTTAACTGTAACCAATAGCCCTATCTTAAAATAATGAGAGTGTTTCCAGTTTACGTTTTTCTCGCTTAATAGTGGAATACCTGCTGCAGCACGATGTCGACCTAGCGGTCGAGGGCATCGATTCGCGCTCTGGCGTTGCCTCGCTCCTACGTGCGGCATTTCGGCCTACTCCCTTAGTCGGAAACAGCTGCCTTGGCGTCATTCTAACAATGCCTATTGCAAGAAATCTTATAATCGAATGTCCCTGTTAAAGTAAACCAGTACTTTAAAAAATAAATAGCCATGTTATTTTTTTTTATAAAATATGTAGTGATATCCAGGGGTTTTTTATTTAGTAAGTTTGCTATAACTTTTAAATAAGCTTTAAATACTAAGCAAAAAAATGTTTAAATTGCATTTAACATATAAATTCTAATTTCTGTTATTTTTAAGCATGTAGTTTTCAAAAAAATTTTAAGTGCAGTCTTTTATTAAAATCGATAAAAAAAAACTAGTGCATAGATTTATAAGCGGTTATTTTATTACTGTTTTAATCAAGGCTGATTAAGATCACAATGTCAATAAATATCTTTTTTATACTGATATTTTTTATCAATACACAGCAGTTCGGGTTTTTATTGCATATACTATTTTTGGTCAATAGAACAATTTTAAAAACAATTTCAAATAAGAAAGATAAGTATTGAAGGTTCTACAACGTATTAAATATAAAAATGCTTCTGTTTTTGTTTTTGCAATCTGCAACTATATATCATTTTTATTATAAACTGCATTTTTATCGCAACGCTTTTTTATGAACATTGTCGAACTAAACTGTATAAAACATAAAAAATGCACATGTCTAGCATTATAGCAAACAATAGACGTTAAATTACATTTGCGAGTCAAAAAAACACGTTCCAAAAAAAGTAATAAAAAAATAATTTTTGCTTTTATTTGCGTATACACTTAGTATAGTTTGTCGTGATAAAGTTTTACTATGTAAGAATCTTTTTTAATTATATGATATATTAAAACTTTGGGCAAATCATTTTAGATTTTATGAGCTTACCTTAGCCAAATGCATTCAACAGTAAGATTAAGTTTAAAATAATTTTTTAATCCTCTAGGGTGTAAACCGACCCGAACCCGACATGACAATACAGGTTTTTTGCCAGAACCGACTCAAAATCCGAAACCTTTTTGAAAAAACCCGATTCGGGTTTGTACGGCTAAAATATGTAATTTTTTTAATGTGGGTTAATTTATATTATTTCGAAGACTAAATGCATTATGCGAATTTAATTTGGGTGTATCTAAACATAATAATTTAAATAAATGTATTTTAAACAATTCTTAGCTAATTGATTTGCGACACACGAAAGATACAAAACAAATACTGCTAGAAAAATGATGCCTTTATAGTGAAATATAATAAGGCAGTGTAAGATCTTTTTAAATAAGCTTTTGCTGCGACAATATGTAAGCATGAAAATAATGTTTTAAACATATAATTAAATCAAAACCCGATCTAAAGGCACATAAACTTGAAATCAAAAAAAACTTTTTACCCGTTGCCTCAAATTAATTGTCCACTTTACCCCTTAAAGTAGGGCAAATTACGAAAAATAGTGGACAATCAATTTGGGGCAGAGGTTGAATCTTATCACATACCAATTCACCTATATATTTTTAAAGTTTGTATTTTTGATTGAACATTTAAGAAATACGAACTATGTTTTTTTATTTGCATATTTGTATCGTAAAATCGCAGACACGTTTGTACTAGAAGAAATTATGTAAGGAAAAAAAGAATCTTTTATTTTTTTGTCTAAAAAACAATAAAAACTAGCTAAGTAAAAGTTTTTAAAATGTATTTACAAATATTAAAAAAATTTTAGTTTAGTGCTTGTTAATACAGATAAAATCAATATATTAAGTTATCTAGATACAGAATATGAATATTGCACTACTATGCAAGTTTTTACTGCAGAATTTCATGCGTAACTTTAATGTGTATGGCGTTGATTATACAAAAAATAAATTTAAAACGGTGTGCATTTTTGCAGTTAAAAAGGTGTATTACCTAGAATTTACTTGTATAAAGTAATTAAACTTTTTTTGCATGCCAAAAAACACCTTTAACCTTTCTTTTGTCAATTTTTTGTGTTCAGTGCATCTATTTGCCTTTTATCTTTTTCGTCGTTTATGCAATTTATTTTTCATTTTCTATACTTAAGAAATTTCTACACTTTTTTACTTTTCCCAAAGTATAGTAATCCGGTAAATGATTTAACCCGTTCAATATTAAAAAACTTTGCCTTTAAACTAAATAATATACGAAAACTTTTGTTTTGACTGTGATTAAAGTTATATTTCAACCCAGAATCTTAAAAGTAATTTTTTTTAGAACGAGCAAAAAACATAAAATATGATTTACCCAAAAAATGTTTAGTATAATTCCTTTGTGTTTAATTTGTTTTTTTAAAGCTGTGCCCTTAATTAAAATCTGATCCTTTGCTTAGTGCTTATAGTTAACATCTTGGGGGAATGTAATAACTTTTTCAATAAATAAAAAAAACATATGAAAAGAAGACAAAAAACAATAATTTGCACTATATCTAGAAAAAATCGGTTTATAAAGTAATAGATGCGATATCCTATCGTAAACAAAAAAAAAACCTGTGAACCTTAATCCAATCATTCCTAGACATGGTTTACTTTGACCGCACAAATGAGCCCATTTTTTTGATTGACTAAAAGAAGAAGACTTTCTGCCATTTTCTTAAGAGTGTTACATAACTGATTATATACCATCCTACTATATTAAAAAAACTTTTATAATACTTGTAATCGTATAAATTATTTTTTAAGGTAAAAAAATATGGTTTCGTACAGAGAAAAAAAAATATTTTATACACATTTTTCTTATATTTTGTTGTTTTTTGTAAAAAGTAGTCATTTTAGTTTATGCAGTATGAAACTTTTTATTTGGTGTCAAAAGGACAACTGTAAAAGATTCTTACTATGGGTTGTTTTTTTTTTAAATACAGTATTAAAAATGAATTCATTTGTATGATAAGCGTAATCCACATAGTACAAAGAGACGATAAAAACCTTTTAGCATAATTATACTTTATAAAATTAGTATATTTTTATAAATTAGAGTATTATAAAATTTTAACTAATTTTATAGCCCAATAATCTTTACTTGCATTTTTTTTGGAATTTGGGATTATTCATAGACAAAAAAATACTTTATTTTTGTATTTATAAAGTTTAAATATATATTTAATCTAATCCATTTCGAAAAAGCTAATATCATATCATTAAACATGCTAACTTAATCCACGTTTTGTTTTTAAGTGATGTATTACATATTGTTTTTTTCTACAATTATTTTCCGCTTGTGTGAATACATTTTTATGCACATTTGCATAAAATTAAAACGCGCATGCATGTGACGAGTATTTGTAAAAAAAGCAAAATTACTTTCTGTTGCCTTGTACAGAATTGTAATTTAAAGCCGCCTTTTTTTTTGCAATCTAAAAAAGTATAAACTATTTATTTTCTTTTAAAATGTTTTTTTTTGTATTTAAAATTGTTGTATCCATAACATACATAGTAATTACATATAAAAGAACATGTGCTATCACTCAGAATGAATATTTAAGATAGAAATCTAATTATTTCATCCCTGATATTTTGGGTAAGGAAAAATAACATACGTGCATACCCCTACTAAGAAACAAAAGACGCCATTATTTGACATGATATTTTTTTTATAAATCACATATAATAGGTTTTTAAAACACTGTATAACAGGTTTCTATAATAATATTATGTTTTACCTTTTTTAAATGATAGTGCAGTTCGTTTGTATTATTATGTATATTAATCTATTTTTCTACATTAGAAATAGCAAACCTGCAAAAAAAAAGATATGTTTGTCGTTAACTTGCCTTTTAAAGACATTTAAAAAGAAAAGTTTATTACATATGGAACACTATGTTATCATTATATATAAATGCTATAATTTGAATTTTTTTATTGCTTCCAAAGGCAAGTTTTACAGGGTTAAGATAATCAAAAAGACACAAAAAGATCAAAAATATTTTTGACTACTGCGTCCCTCGATATTACGCGTACGCATTACATTCGCATATATTGTTTTTTTGCATTATATGTGAATATAGTGCTGCTCGGGCACTTTTTATTATAAAAAACATTAACCTTTGTGATTAATTAATATTTTTACACCATTTCTAAAAAAATGGAAATCTAAAGTAGTAAGCGTTGTAAAAAAAACTTCTATTATTGTAGTGCCGTTTTTTAAATACAAGTGTATTAGTAATTTCAACCCCCAATTCATGTGTGCTTAAGTTTTTTTCTAAACTCTTTTTTGTATTATATTAATGAAACTAATTATGACACTATGTTCTTTTGTGTTGACTGTGTGTTTTCTTTGCGATATATTTTTTAATTTTTATTCTTTTTTTTGCGGCTAGTTTTTTAGTGCTTTAAACTGAATTTTATAAGCATCATTTACTCATTTAACACTGTTCGGGGCTGATCTATTTTTTCAATGTATTTTTTTATACTTAAAATCGTTTTTTTATATATAAAAATGATTTTTACAAAACTTATATTTAATCGCAGTATATAATTAACACGCTTTATAATCGAAAAGTTCGTGTTTTTTATTTGATTTTATATTTTTTTCTTCTTTTTTTTGTTTATAATGCGTTTTCTTTAAATAGAAGATACACAGTAGTCCCGCCAGTCGTTCATGCTGTTTAAAAGAAGTTTTTTTGCGCAAAAAAAAAAAAATACAGCTAATATTTTAGCTAAAAAATTAATTAACGACCC
>JAQFYM010006295.1:0-11902 GCA_034694785.1 Agrenia bidenticulata
ATGATATATTAGCCCACACATGAATTATTCGTCTTGTATTTTTGCATTTATTCAAAATTTTGTTTGTATTTTCCATAATATGCAGTTGTCATATGTAAAATATAAAATAAGAAGAGAAAGAAAGAAAGAAAAGAAAGAAATTAAATCATCAATACTGCTTATTTATTATATTTTTATACATATATACTGTTAAAAATTTTTTCAGTTTTTTTATTCCAGTTTAGCTGATCTGCAAAATTGTGTTGCATAATTTTGCAGGCCTGCGAAATCTGGTTGCAAAATTAAAAAACAATACAAAAATGAAATGTTGAATGTAGCGAATTATAAGAAAAATATCATGAGTAATATCGTTCTTTTAACAACTTTTTTTTCGGCATTTGCACAATATCCGGTCTTTAGTGGTGGACAACCCGCCGCGGGGCATAAAGGACAACACGCCCGGGGCGAGTTTTTATTTACGAAATAAAAAAGGCTTCCATAAAATCTATCCACTAGTAAAAAGGTGTGATACAAAAAATAAAAAATATATACGTACTATTTATACTATACCGACTAAGAAAGTAAAAAGAATAATTTTTTTTTAAAAATTATAAAAGAATTAACAAAATAGGAAAAAGCAAAACAATTTCACCGTAAATAGCAGCACATAAATTCAAAATGTATAAACGCCTTTTTTTTAGAAATGAACAACGTTTTACCTTTAATTTAATATTTAACTCTAGCTGCATTTTATCATGAGATAAAAAGCGTATATTTAAAATACTAGGAGAAACTGTAAATTCGAACCAAAGCCTTGCACGTTCCGGGTGATAGGAACCGTTTCGCCGGACCGTAATTATTTTTTCGATTTTTTGACCGGACCGGTCCGCGATTTTTTTATGAACCGGTCCGGCGACGGTCTAAGCACCGGGACCAAAGTGGTCGTGAATTTATAAAAATCGTGTAAAAAATGCTTTTTTTAATATAAAATTTCTTTTAAAAAAACGTGGTACTCTGGAGAAGTATTATAGATCAAAAGACTGATCTATTTATTTTTACAATTTAAGATATTCTGATGCATTTTATGTACATATGTACACAAAAAAACGTCAGGTGTACTCTGTTGACGTTTTTTTTGTTTTTTTTGCGCTTTTTTCGTAAAAGCATGTTATTTAAAATGCATTCTTGCAACTTCTAACAGATTCTATCCGTTTTGATTTTTATAGTTTTTCTGTCTTTCTGTAAAAACATGCAATTTCTTTATGCTTTATTCACATAAATTTGAGTCGAAAACGATGAAAATATACCGATAAGTGCCGATAATAAGAACGTTTATTGCAATTAAAATGGCAAAATAAACGAGAGAGCGAGTGCGGATAATAAGAAAATTTATTTTTTACTTCTAAATTGGCAAAAAGAAAATGGGGTGTAATTTTAAAAGAAGTAATTGTATATTAATGCATGGTTAAATGTAAATATTAGCATTCACATATATAAAACATATTCTGTTTTGAATAATTTTTTAAAAAAACATACAATTTGAATTTTTTTATGCTCTTGGCACTGCTTAACTCTTATTTTATTTTCATCTATTAGGTAAAATAAATCAGAAGTAAATATACAACGATATTGTATATTGTATATTTTTGTTGTATTTGTATTGTTTTTATGTGTCATTGATCCTTAAAATGCGTCTCCTGATTTTTTGTTCCTTTTTTGTACATTTGTTGAGTGCCGAAAGTAAGAACATTATTTTTAACCCTGGTTTTTATAATCAGAACTTATCGGTAAGTGGCAGAATTTAGTTAAATTAAATATTTTAAACTAAAACGGGTTTCTTGAAGCCACTGCGGTTTAAAACATAGTCGCACTTAAGTAGCAAAATCGTCATAGTAAGCAATTTATAGTTTTCTCTAAAGCTTTATGTGTTGGATTATATTAATTTAAGATGCTTAACAGTTTGGTTTAAGTGGTAGGCTTAGCTGAGCCTTTCTAACAGGATTGGTAAAATTAGATAAACATGAATTTTATTTTAAGTAAGTTTAATATGATGCACCTAAATATAGGATGTATATTAAAAACATAAAGACATTTTAAAATCTTTTACATACTTGTAAGAAACAACAGTTTTGTATATTAAAGCAAAAACACTATTAGTTCGATTTATTTATTTACCATCTAACCAATGCAAAAAATGCCAAGCATAGGGTAGATTAAATTTTGCTTAAAAGATATTATAGTAAGCAATTTGTAAGTTTTTTCCTATCATATACGTTTAACTAGATAAGTTTTCTAATGAATGCACTCCTTTACATAATTGTAGGTGTCTAAGAACCTGCAGGGGCGGATTAACATAATTGGGGGCCCGGGGCACTTTTTTTTTGGGGGCCCCTTCTTTTAAATTTATTCAAATAAAAAAAAAATTGCTTTGTTCAAGGTCTGTTTTAAAATTACTCTTTATACGCTATTCTAGTAAAGTTGATATGTAAACAATATCAAAACTAATTATAAAAAGTATAGTAACATGATAGCATTTTTTTTTCATATGTATGATTTGTAAATGACAATATTAGTATATATACGGCTTAACCGTCATAAAAAGCCTGCAAACTTTTGACCATATATATTTATTGTTTTTTAAGTATAAAAAACGTTGACTTTTATCTTTAAAAATGTTTTTTCTGCAATTAAAGATCTATCTTACCTGATCAGCGTTTAATTTATATGCTAGTTGTATAGTAAAGAGTTGTGTACACCTCGACAATTGCCCTAAAAATGAGGATGTGCATTACTTGCCAAAAAATGTAGTATTGAGTAGATTTAAAGAAATTAATAACGAAAAATATGAAAAAAAATTTTCTGCATGAATATACATACATCTATACTATAAAAACTATAGAGATGTTATTTATAGTATTTGATTCTACTGTTTCCTTCATAACTCCAACCCTTGCCTGATACCTACCTAATTTTTACCGTATTCTAAGTTTACTATTAACACGGTTTAAGTTTATTGAATGTTTGACTGTTATTTGAACGTTTTTTTATCTTACTTTACAAGCTTTTTCTTTTTTTTATGTTTTTTATGGTAAATTTGTTGGTTTATTTTGTTTCACTTTAGACTATTTTCGATTCGTGTTGTTGTAGGAATTTATAAACTTACTTTTTTTTTTTGTACACAATGTTTTTTTGTGTTTTAGTAAAAAAGATACTGTGTCTAATTTTTACATTTTTAGGAAATGCTTACGTTGTCCACCTTCTTTTTTACTTTTTGTTGCGTATTAAAGATCTGTTTACCTTTTGCACGTTACTTTTTTTTTACAATATATATAAAAAACAAACATTTTAATGCCACTAAAAATCAATTCTTATATATTGATTTTACAGATCAAAAAATATATTAACGTTCTACGCTTTTAAAATTTTTTTAATGTGCTGATTCATACGCAAGAAACGATAACTAAAAGATTATTATGATTTTTTTATACCGTGGTGGGGGTGAGGTTTTGTCCAGTCGTATACAGATTGTTGTCAAAAGTGCAAAATACTATTTTATTTTTATTATATGTCTTTTTTAATTAATTTTTTATATGTACTGTAATTTATTATAGCGGCTCCGCACAAATTACAGCGGGATATTCTATGTTTTTTTTTATAAATGAAATGCAAAAACACAATACGTTTGTACTTGTTCTTTTATACGCAATTTTTTTTCAACGATTTACGTTTAAAAGTGTACATTGCATTTGCAAAAATGCGATCAAACAGAAAAACTAGAAAACCTAGTTTTTTCGTGTTTAAACTTTGTTGTAAAAAAGTATAAGCGTTGGTTTCGTCAATGGAAGAGGTATTTAAATACTGAAACAGTGTCTACCATTTTAAAATATATATACTTCATGGGTAATTTGCAAGCAGAAAGACAAACGATGACGTATATTATACTAAAAACAAATCAATTGCACATAGTTGTTGTTTTCTTTTAAAAAAACTAAGTGTAAACTGTATTTTTTGCTTAAACTGGAGTTTTAAATGTTGCGTAGACAATTTTGGTTGCATAAAAGAAGTATTTTTTTTAAAGTTTAATAACGCAAATCCATTAGATTTTGAGGTGCTTTTAGTGGTATTTAGTGTTTATTTTGCACATTACATTGCATTTTATGTACACATAAAGCAGCAAACCTTTTTTTTTATGGTGGTTTTTTTCACACTTGTTCGTTTTAAGATTGTTTGCATTTGCACGACAAAAATAACAGCTTTTTTATCGATGACCAGAGTACAGTACACATCCATACCATCTTTAAAAACAATTTTTTTTTGTATTTATCCCTACAATACCATTTAAGCAAAACATCTAATGCAAATCAAAATATAAGAAAAATAAAATATGTCTGATTTCTTGTACATAAATATATATGAATCTTTTTTTATGCTAATATTGACATAAATTTATTCTCTTTATAAAAGTATGTACAAAAATCAATATTTTATTTTTGGGGCCCCCTAAGCCGGGTGCCCCGAGGGCATATGCCACCTTTGCCTTCCGTATTCCGCACCTGATCGTAAACCAAATTAAACCTGTAAATTTTGTCATTCAGTATCTTTTTAAAAAACAATTTCTAGATTTACTGAAGTTATGTCAGATGAAAAGTATCTAAGTAGTAAAAAATTACTTGAAAAATTTTTCTTTAGACTTTGTACAATAATTTGTAGTATTTTGGTGTCATAAAGTAGTTTTTTGATTATTTCTAATAAGTTGGTTTTAAAGATATTGCTCTTTATGCTCATGATCTTATTTTTATGCATGCTGTAAAAAAATTTGTGTATAAGGAACATAACATTATAATTATTTTATATTTTATACGGATATATTTGAGTTTGAAACAAACCCTTTTCATTTTTAGCTACAATATTTAATGATGTTGATATCCACCTTTTTCTCTTGATTTTTATATGCTTGTTTCTATTATTAAATATATGTTACTTGTATTTTCCCAGGTGTACAAATTAGAGAAGTACGTGGCTAAATTTTTTAGAAAAATAGATAGATTTATTTCTGGATAAAATAGACGAAACACATTTCTAATGCATAAAACGTATAGCTTTGATCTTGTGCTCTTAAGTGAAATATATTCGCCATTCTTAAGAGGATTTTTTCTTTAAATAGAAGACGTCGAATATCAATTTTGTAAAAATGGGCACTACTTACGACTGTAAAAAAACAATCTTTTTTTTGGAAGTGGGCTTGATAGCTTTTATTTTATTATTCCTGATCATAAAAAAAATACTATTTATTTAGCCTTCTATGTTTATATAACTTCTTATCTAGCAACTCTTTTACTTGAAACCTCTACCATTTGTCTATCTTTGATAGCCAATCTCTTTAAGTCTCTACTTCTATATCTTAGTACGTAAATCAGCACATGTCTGTTCATATGCTGTTTTGAGGTACACAAACAAGAGATCTCACCGAGATAAAATGTTTGCGGTACTCAATTTTTGATTTTTTTATGTATTTGCGGTTTGTTCTTGGCAAATAGGTACAGGGGTTTGGGTGTGATTTAGTATTTTACCCCAACATTCCCCTTCTCAAGCAATTTAATCTGGGTAGCATGCTTACTATTTCAAATTTTGTAGCTTTCTTTTTTGATCTCGTATGCGTCGCTCCCTAGAATCACAAAACCTACTCTCTTTTCTTTATTTTCTTTGCGTCTTTCGTTTATCATAACTCTTTTTTAATTATCACCTTATCCTTTACTTTATATTGTATCATTTTATTATGCAATGTTAAAAACTTAAGAGCATTCTTTAATCCCCATTTTCTTACGCTGTCTTAGGATTGTTGTCTTTTGCTAGCATTGGTGTCATATTGATACCCCTTGGTAACTCGTGTTATAGTTGTCTGTTGGATTTATAAATTTTCTCTAGTCTATCCTGGTATTTTTTTACAGGCCGTTATTATTGTTCGAATCGCGCTTTCTACTCTCCCAATATTTTGATGATGCTACGGGATCGTCATGTGATGGGCAATTTGTTGTTCACATAAAATTTCTTTAATTTAAATTGCAAATCTCTAATCTATTGTCTGAATGCAATTTCTTAAATAGGGTTGACATATAAATATTTTGAATAATTGGGATATTTTGTCTACTTTCCTGCGTGTTGACTTGTCTTCCCCTAAATTCTTGTGCTTTTTACGTCTATTTTTAATTCACCCGATCATTCTTAGATAGCTCCATTACATCGATCACATCATCTCTCTTGGGTTATCTGTTTTTAAAAATCAGCAAAAATTTATATAATGTTTCTTTCTTTCCAGGCAAGTAATTTATCTTTACAAAATCTCTCTTAAATTCTCTTTGGGCATTAATATTCCTGCGTCTTTGAGATTTTTCTGAAAACTCTTCCGATGGTTTGATTTAACATATAAATCCATTATTCTTTCTGTTTCTTCTTTTTCTGCATTTCCATAATCATTTTTTTTTATTTAGCTGAATTGTAAAATTTTTTAAATCCGCAATTTCTTTTATGGGAAGCGGGTATCACATCGTGCAATCTAGTTTTGTTCCCCCATCGTATTTTGGAAGCCTTTTTTATCACATATCTGTTGCTTGCTTCTTATATGATAGCATTTTTTTTCTTGTTGTACTTTCTTTTTAATTCTTTTATATGCGTACTCTGCCTTTCTTCAAACCTACTAGTTGTACAATGGCACGTAAAGTTCTGCCTCTAATTTGTTGATAACAGTAAAATCGAATTTTTCCAATATACAAGAGTACCAGTGTCCTCTCTCTACGGTAAATTCTAATTTATTCTGTAACTCTTTGATAGCTGAATGATCTGTTATCCACGAAAATGTTCTGCCCGTTAAAAAATACTATTATTTTACCATAGATCACAACCCGGCTAATACCTCTCGCTCGGTTTGGTATAATTCATTAAGCTTTGGTAAGTTTATAACTTGCACAGGCCACTGGTCGTTTTTCCTGTGTATAAAAGGCGCCAATACCATGTTTACTTGCGTCACTTTCTAAAGTAATTTTTCCTTGTGGATTCGGTATAAACAGTTCTAACTTTTTTGCTGGTAATTATCTTTATCTGTTTAAAATGCAATGTGTCTCATTTGTCTATATAAACTTTTTTATTTACTACATTGTGCGGAAAATCTCTCTAAATTGCTAGCAATGTCAATAATAAACAACCTATCGTAATAAATCATACCTAGCCATCTCTGCATTTGTTAGCTGGTTCTTGGCACAGGGTATTTTCTTCAAACCCTTGTGACCTTGCCGCGTGTGGTTTAATCGTATTTTTGCCTGTACGATATCATAAAAATTCTTTTTTTGTTACTCCATACAGATTCTTTTTTCATTTAACTGTAATCCATTTTCTTGCAGTCTCTGGATTACTCTCTCATAATTTTTCTCTAGCTTATCTTTTGTCTCCGAAAAGAAATGCACTTCATCTTTGTAAACCAGGCAATTTCTGCCTATTAATTCTCGTATTATTGCCACCATATTATTTTGGAAAATTGCCGCGGAATTTTTATAGCCTTGTGGCATCCTTTACATGTAAGCATATTTTTCCCCGTGTAAAATAAAATTTTTGGTCTAGTTTGATTTCTTAGTTTTACTTACAAAAACCGTCTTTCAAATCTACTTTAGCAAAATACCTCATCTCTTGCAATAAATACATAAGATCTTACAATCTTGATTTTTCAAATCACTCGTGCGTTACCTACTAATTTTATTCACGCAAATGTAAACACACCTAATCTCTCCGTTTTCATTTCTACGCAACATCAGTGGGTAAAGCCATAGGGATTTGCTCGGCTCCACGATTCCCTCTTTATATAATCGAGATACTAAGACTTCAAGATTTTCAAGCTCCTTTCGTGATCTTAATGGTCTTGCAATACTTAACGGTTGCGCTTGTTCAGTCTCGATCTTGCGCACAAAAGGGTCATCTTTTTTTTCCCATTTAATCTTTTTCTTCTAATATAGGAATTACTTATATAAATTCTCTCTGAATTATCATCTTTAGTAATGAAAATTTTGTATATGTTATTATTTCATTTTTATCTACAAATAATGTAATGTATTCATCACATGTCATCTTTGAACCATTCACCATTTCAAAATCCGATTAACATTGCTCTATGTGTAATGATTTTTCATATTCTAGGGCCCCGCTGCTTAACAGACTGTTTTATGCATCTGTATCAACAAACTTAAATATTATATTTTTCAAAAGTAAATATGCATCATTTTTACGTATCGGCTCTAATCTCATGGCACCAAAAGCCTGTCTTACTTGGCAGTTTCTTGCCCAGTGCCCGGGTTTTGCATTTAAAACGTCCCGTCACATATCTTTTGATTTTATTTGCTTTTTGATGTACATTTCCATTAAGTGTTTTTTTTTGTTACACACGAAACATTTCGTTTTTTGTTTGAATTCCTTTTGTATATTTTTTTTAAATTATCTACCGGTGATTTATATTTACTCTGTGATACAGATTTTTCTTTTCCGTCGGTAAATCTTTTTCTCTTTTTCTTTCAATCGTCGCCTCTAAATCTCATTAATTTGAGTAGATTATTGTTTGAAACAATTTTGGCTTTCTATTTTTCTTATATGCTTAAAAATCTGTTCTGTTGTAATCTCTCTGCCTCTTGCAAATTTTTTAATCTTTTCAAATAGTCTGAAAAACATTCGTCTGCATTTTTCGTATACTTTCTACATTTTGTGCTGTGCAGACCGCAATCATTTGTAGCTTAAATTGCTCAAATGTCTCTGGTATTTCTTCAATCAAAATCAAGTCATAAAACCAGCTACTAAAATCTAGTGATCCTCTCTTGGTGACTTCTATCATCTTTATAAGTGGTTCCTTTACTTATAAATTGGTCTTCATTATCCAAAAAAAACATCACAAGTTTTATTGTATTGCGCTCGTATTTTTATCAAAAGCAAATTTCCCATAAGCTCGGTTATCACCTGAGGCACCTTGTGTTTGTTTTGTTGCGGTCTCCGTGTTAGAATGATAATTTTTGGCTAAAATGTCGTCTGGTATTTCAATACAGTTTTGGAAGTGGGCTTGATAGCTTTTGTTTTATAAGTCTCTGAACATTATACAAAATAATTTTTATCACATCTTTTATGTTTATATACTTTCTTTTCTATCAACACCTTTACTTAAAACCTAAACCATTTGTCTATCTTTGATAGCAGATCTCTTTAATCCTCTACCCCCATATCTTATCGCATCAATCAGCACATGTCTGTTTATATGCTGTATCGAGGTACAAAACAAGAGATCTCACCGAATACATTGTTTGCGGTCTCAAAACCTGTTTTTTTATGTATTTGTAGTTTTATTGTGTTTTTTAGGTACAGGGGTTTGGGTTGTGATTCTGACTATCAATCAAACAACTTTAATACTTTTAATACGAGAAATATGTGAATTGGTAACGAAAAACAGTTTCGTTTACCTTCACCACTGAATCTTTTTGTTGACTTTAACAAAAAATGAAGTTTTACGTGCATTGTGTCTTTGAAACAAGTCTTAGTTTTAACTACAGGAGTTTGACATTTATTACGTAACGTGAATATAACCTGTTTAGTTTTTTGCTTATTTTAACACTAAAATAACAAAATTACAAAAAAACACTTTACAAAAGAAACTTTAGGATGATCAGTGGCGTACCCTTATTTTTTTTACTCGCGTTTGTAGTACATGTTTTGTAATAAAATGATTTAAAACATATTTTATATATTTTTCTACCGTGTACTATTTTTTTTTTTGATTTTTAATTAAAAGTTGTTGATCTAGAATGTTAAAACATAAAAACTCTGCACGAAACTTCCCATCTACTTATCAAGGTTTTTTTTCTTTCCATTTGGTGTATTAGTTTCTGTCATCTTAGTACGCCAGTATAGCAGATAGTCCTAAATAACAAATTAAACTTGTTTTAAGGTAGATTACTTGATTCACTTTATAACAAAAAACGTACGATTTATATATTAAATCTATTACTTTTGTTGTCTCAAGTAAACATCGACATATACACAAACCAGTGTTGCAAGATTTGGTGTTATAGATGGAAAAATTATTTTTTTGGTGATTTGACAATCAAAAAAAAGCTGGTGATTACCATTTGGAGTTTAACACTTTACATGGTACTTTCGTAAATGTACAACTATAGCTGAACTATATAAAAAAATTATCAATACTTTTTTGATATAACAAATTATAAGGTTTAAGATAAAAAATACATACATACATACATAAATTAATTCTTTATTAGACCTCATTGTAGATTTGTAGATCTTTTAAGTTGTTTGAAGTTCGAACAAGCCAAAAATGAGTTGAAGGTAGAACTAGTTTCGTTATTCACAGGGACACCGAACCCATAATAAAAACCGTTATAATGACCATGCAACATATAGCATTTATGGGCGGAAATTGTTCGTATTATTGTCCCATAACATTTCCATGTTATTCACTTTTTTTTTTAATTTTTTGCTTATTTTTCATCTTTTTTAGTAACTTAGCTTTCACCCCATATTATAAATTACGAATTCAGAAAGATTTACATAAATATTTGATAACAAACAGTACGTAGTTGACAAAAAACATGTGGTACAATGCCAACAAGACATGTAACAAAAGTACGCTAAACAGCATCACATTTAGATTCTCTATAGAAGGGTGTTAATATAAAGTGAATGCTTTTGTGTCCAGTGAGAGAAGAAAAATTATTTTGTATAAATTATTGGTTTTAAATCATGATTGCACGCACAAGTTTTGTCCTTTTACATAACGACAAAGCGTGTTTTTTTTTGTGCGTTAAAAATTAATTAGCGCAAACTATTTTCTACAATATTTAAAGCTTTAAACCCCCATTGATAACTATAAGATTTGTAAGTAAGATAAATTATACAAACACCAACGCAATTTTCGCTGGAAGTACATTATATGACCATTATGGGCAGAAATAAAACTATTGCAGCCCGCGCATATTTCCATACTATTCCGGTATCCCTGGTTTTTAATATAGTTTACTCTTATAAACTAAAAATAGTAAATTTAATCTGGAAAGTTTTTATATAGAAAAATTTAATATATTTATAAAGTTCTTTACAAAAAATTTTAAAATAATTCTAGTAAAAAATATGCATTCCATTTGCGACTTAAATATTTGATTTTTACAACAGATGATTACGCGAAACAAATATAACAAGCACATGTTTTTTGTATGGAAAAATCATTGATAAATAAAATCCGGAGACATAATAATTTATTGAATATAACGCTAAAAAAGTATTACAAAACATGACAAAAAAAATTCATTTAGTCACAAAACTGTTTACCATAATATATTTTACTAGTTCCGTACGTCGCGAAATAACGGTAGGGACGGATGGGTTACGGGAATACATTATATACGCCGTGTATATATTTGTATATTTGTTTTGATGCTTTTAATTCACGTAAAACTTAGTTATAAGGTCAAAAAATTTAAGTATTATTTTAAAGTGCTGTATATAACACTTAACTGTTCTATAGTGGCATAATACATGTACATTTATACCCGGTCAATTCGAAGGTGGATCTTAGCAAAGCAAAAATGTCAGAAATTTTTGTATTAAGACATAAATGTTAAAGTTACCAGTTAATATCTCTATATTTTTTTTTAAAAACCATTTTCATTTTGTTTTAATAAGTACTATACATAGTATATTGGTCACAAGTTAAGTCACCTTTGATATTAAATCTTTAAAATGCGAATACAGATTTTGTTATAATGACATAGATATTACTAAGGATACCAATAATACATTTTTAACATTCCACATCTGCTTCGTATGTTTCCGTAAAATCCTTTTTAATCTTACCATATTTTTTTCCGTCCCCTAGAGGGGGTGTGGG
>JAQFYM010006296.1:0-11899 GCA_034694785.1 Agrenia bidenticulata
ATTTTTTTTTTTGTGAAGATTTTTATAACTCCGATATGACATTACAAACTTACATAAAATTCTTAAATTTAGACTAAAAGTATAAAATTTTGATAAAAAAACTTTAATGTTAGATAATATATTCCGTATAATTTTAAAGTATAAAATATGTTAAATAATAAAAAGTTGCGTTTTATTGCATAATTAGCAAACACAATAAGCATATCGTGTATAAACTACAGCTTTTGCGGTTTAAAACTTGACGATAATACCTTTTGTAATGTCTATTCGTTTATTTTTCTTTCATACTCCCGTTTCCATATTTACTATTATACCAATTATGTGCGGGATAAAAAAAATATTTACACGCCCATATTACCATATCATAGATGGTATCCCTGCCTTATGCATCAGAAAATAGATATACTGGCAAACTGCATGGTAAAAAATTCTTTTATTATAGAATGCCAAGGAACCAACCCTTTTTTTCTGTAAAATAGTTTTAAAGTTCTAATAGTATGGTTATAGAAAAATATTGCAACTTTTTTTTCAATATTTTATAAAGTGTTCATTTTATACATGATCCATACATGCCCGATCAGGGGGTCCGAATATGGTATGGCCATATTATGGTCGTACGGTTTTTTACATGTCCCCATTATGGCCATTATGGTAAAATATGGCAAGTGCAAAAACTATGTACAAAAAACATATAAAAAATGTAAATATATATCAAAACTTGAAGTTAAAGGCGGACCATTGTAGTAAGTTGCCCTTAATTATATTTTTTTACTGGGAAAATACACGTAAAAAGTACTGTAAAAACGGGTTTAACTTGATAGTCATGTTTTAATAGTTCAATTTTGCAAATATGTTTATACGTCAACTTTACATTTTTTTTCATACGTTAAATTTACTAAAATGCAAGTTTCATATATTTTTTTATTTTTTGTTAAATAACTTTATATGGGGTGTTATTGTCCATATGCACTTATTATATACTAGAGAAGGTAGAGTTTACAACAAATTTAGTGATAAGGCATTTACGCACTATATTATACTGTCAAGTACATAATGAAATGAGCCTAAATGGCTATAAATATTAATTTATGTCTTTTTATACCTCTTTTGTACAAAAATTATGATTTTTAAAATCGCTAATGTGTATGTATGTATGTTTTTTGTTTATAATTATACTATAAATAGTAAAACATGTATTTTTTAAAAGAATAATGTTTACTTTCCGCCAATATATAATAATGTGTTAGATATTTTTTGTATTCCTAATTATTATCAATGATTTTTTTAGACTCTTTTATTCTAGTAAATCAAAGAAAGATTGTTAACAAATCAAATAGTGACGCATAGATCGTAAATTTTTACAAATAAAAAGGTTTTGATAACAGTTCTTTTGTGTAAAAGGTGATACATGTTGTATCGGTAACAAATATTATATGGAAAAAATATGGAAAAATATTTCCCCCATTATGGCCATATGTATATGGCCATATATGTTATGAGGCCATATGTTTTTCGGAATTCCTGTCCACTATTTTAATTTTTATAAGCGTCTATTTTTTTCAGGGGATGTGCGATGCTTTGTGGATTTAAATTACGGAATGCATATTTAGGGCAATATATAATATTTTTTTCTATATCTGAGCGTTAAAGATATACAAATATGCTGCTCAAAGTGTAGGAATATTTGATGACATGAAATTTTCGATCATGATCGAATTCAAATGGGGGTAATACAAAAAATGTAAGAAAAAATAAAAGAAAATCACAACGAATAGTAGAATAATTAATAAAAATTGTTATCAAAAAGCTTAAAAAAAAATTGTGTTTAATAATGCATAATTCACTTATTTTTTATTATAATTTGTAATCCATAATTTTCACTTATTTCACTTTTATAAACTCTTTTACTTCTTCCTCTGTTTTCATACATATCTACGCTTTTTAAGGCGTAATAATCCTATTTTTGTCCACAGATACTTTTGTCGAATCACTAATGCTTCTTTGTTTAACTTAAATATTAAAGTTATGAAATTATACTTGCTAGAACCAAATGTGCTTGAGAAAACACTGTGACATCCTATATTAGCTTTTTTGTTTTAAAGAATACTAGACCAATATTTTTTTCTAGTTTGTATGAATAAAAATTGGGATCAGTATATTTCGTGTATTAAAACCGATATAGGTATAATCAAAACAATTATATAGAGGATATAATATAAATGGGAAAGTACAGTAGGTCTTTATTATATTTTAAGTTGTAAGAATATGATTCGGAGCACATCACGAAATTAAATGAGACATCTAAAAAGTTTTTTAAAATTTTTTTGATGTCTAAAAATATAGTATAAATTACATTCTTTCAGTTTTAAAAGTAAAGTTTATCTTAAATGCGAATAACGCCCGTAAATATTGGTTTTAGGTAAAATTTCTTGTATTGCTTCTGAAAGGGTTTGCTAAAAATCTGTTAGATGCTTATAGGCATTGATCTTCTTTTTTAAGCGCAACTAAAATATTCTAAAGCTGTGTGAAAATTAAGAATGTTTTATTTTTTTACAACCCAGAAAAATACAGGAAAAACACTTTGGCCAGTTAAAAGAGATATTGTATAAAGATGAAATCATGTTGAGGGGACTACTGAAAATTTGCCATTTACACAACGGATTAGATTTTCCTTTAGTCCACACATCATTGAGAAAGAATAAAATATGCCCACATTTTTATTATCTGTTAGTTTTATATTTTATATGGACCATACTGATAAAAATTTTCCACTTTAAGGTTGTTGTAATTTTTTTACTGTTAAAGTTTTGAATATTAAATTGCTCCAGGGTTTTAAAATGTACTGCAATATCTTCGAAACATTTTTTTCTGATGTTTTTAGGATTTAAAAATCAGTAAGCGTATCAGATATTGTTTTTTTAGCAACCTGAATGATAACGTGGTATATAAATTCAACATACGTAACCATAAATTTTTTCATCTTATGCATCAATGCTCTACTTATACAATCATTTAACTTGTTTAATTGATTATGGGTTCCAAAAAAGACAAATATGATATATATTCAACTGTAAGTTCTTAGTATAATGATCTTACATAGCAATTTTTGACAGAGAAGCTCCAATTACTTCTATATTGATTTTTTTTTAATTAAATAAAAGGTGATCTTATGATGCAAAGGAGTCTTTGCCTTTTTTAGGTGTAGCCAAATCTTTACCAAATGTGCCATTTATAAGTAAAATATAAAAAAGAAATGAATATAAAGTTATAAAATATGTGAATATGAAGCAATAGAAACAAGTTTCTGCAGGCTGAAAATACAAGAGTTTTATTGGCAAAAAAGGTTTGCTTAGTTGACAGTCAAAACGAAATTAAATATCGATTTTATTGTGTTTTTTTTTAATATAAGAATTATTGATGATTTGATAAAGATAACATTTTTTTCTAATAAAAAGAATATTATGTAATATAAAACAATGTTGAATAAACTATCAAAAGTATCTAGTAAAAAGATAAAAAGAAAAAGTTGTAAATAGTAATATGAAAAACTGGGATACTCTTAAAAAATGAGTTATATATTTTCTTTATAAAAGAAAATGATTACGCAACCAATACCACAAGGACTTTTCTAAAAAAAACCAAAGTAACTTCTAACCTTTAAAAAAATCTTTAGAGAAAGATCGTTGCTGCAAAAAAATAGAAAAAAAGAGCTTATAAATTGACAATTATTTCGGAAAATATTTTAAATATAACAAGTAGGCAAATTACTTTACGGACTTTGCATACATACAGTTCGAATATTTTATGTGTTTTTTTTATTTTAAGTTATTCGCGGTAATACTAAGAAAAAAGTGTATTATGCACTAGTATGTAGTAGGCAGCATTTACTTTTATTCAAAGCTATGATAAAAGTGCACTAACGATCATAACCATTTATAGTAAATGAACGTTTTTATAGGCTAAATCACCTTTAAAAAACACAATCATTTTCATTATTCTTGTTATTTTTTTTTAATTCGATGTTTAATATAAATTTATTATCTGCTTTTTGGTATTTATTTAAAATCTAAAGTGTTAATATCAACTTTTTGCAAAAAAATGATTTTTAAAATGTACCGAACAGCAACAACTTGCGTAATGACATATTTATATAATAACTTTGTCGTAATATCAACATCTTAAATAGCATAATCTGAACTAATCCCACATATAAAAACAAGAAAGATATAGAAACTATTTCAATAAAATTCTTAAACGACTAGCACCATAATTTTTTTGTCTAAAAAAATGTATGCCAACAAATTATTACTATAATGAGCTTTCGATATGATTTTTTGGGTTTATAAACAATAAAGACTGCAAAATTACATATTAACTAGGGATGGGGATGGTCCAAAACTTTTTACGCCGTCTAGCCCGAATAAGCCGGCCGAAACTAGATACTTGTTTGTATAATTACAATTTTGATTTTTCCTTGGATTTTCAGTCAGCCTGAATTTAAGTTAAAAAATATAGGACTACTAAAATGCACACAAAAAAACCAGCCATAAGTTTTACACATAAAATCTTTATAAATTAACAGTTTATTCATGTATGAAAATATATATAATTGACGCAAATTTTTTGCATGAGTTTAGGGATGCCCTTTAATGTATTAGTTTTCGTGTTTAATTGACAGTTTATTAAGTCAAAACTCAGAAAGTATGCTAGTGTTTCTCTAGTCGTGACTTAGATGAAATTAGCTGTTTTCGACGGTTTCATTTTGTTGTTTATCTGAACATATTAAATTGAAAATCTTGTTCAAGCTTCTATATTTCTGTCGACTTTTTGTTATAAAAGTACATTTTTTTTATAAAAGGCTTAAAACCGAATATATTTATAAAATAAAACTACAAACTACAAACAGCGCATATTTTTGGTAAAAATGATGTAAAAACACTTATTTTTGTATTTTATACATTACGATATCAACACCACATAAGAAATCACTTTTTTAAAAAGATAGTACAAAACATCGGACAAATAAGTTTAAAGATTTTTTTTGTGTTGGTGCAAAAATAAGCCCTTTGCATGTTCAGTTTTTTGCGAGATATAAAAAAGAAAAAGTAGAGTATAAACTTGAAACAACACATATGTACTACAAAGTACGCAATAAATATATAAAAAGCATATACAACAAAAACCGTTGGCTGTATAACCGTAATAGTGGACTATTTTACATTTTACAATTTTTTTATACGACTCTAAAAAAACATAGGGGTTTATGTTTTTTCTATGGATTAATGGGATACATCCGACTGGAAATGGCATACCTTATTTCGAATAACTACAGTATTTTGCACGGTAATAAATCGAACAATAAACGGTAACATTTTTTTATCAAAATCACACTATAAGACAATTTAACATCAGTTTTTATTTTTATAAAAACATACTTTTCATTTTTGCACACTTTGTAAATCAAAAATCAGAATAACCTAAAAAGTGTGTTTTTAAAAAATTTTTACGCGAATAATATAAATGTCTGTCTAAATTAAAGACACAAAACTATGTTTCTAAACAATTTCAATTCTTTATGCAGACCGAAAAATCGTTTGTAAGTAAAAAAGGGTTATTCTTTAACGTGTTGCTGTTGCAGTCAGAAATACATGCACATAAAGCAAATTAATTTGATTCATTACATATTCTCCATTTTGCAAGTACAAAACATGTTTCATACATCGTGTGCAACTGTGTAGATTAGACAAAAAAAAATAATACATCCATTTTGTGTCAGACTCTTTTCGTTTTTGGGTATATTTTTTAAAAAAAGAAAAACTGCGATGTTCGTTTTTGAAACCGAAATTCTATAACATATAAGCAAACTGAGTAAAAGTTGTAAATATACAAATTTGTGAAAACAGATCGGTCTTTTTTATGCAACTTAATACGCGTTTATAAAGAACAATTTTTTTTTTAATCGCAATATGTTCATCATACATAACAAATACACTTGTAAGCATGGGTTTAAAAGATTAGTTTTTATGTTTTATTTTTAATTCTTCTAAACTTAAAATGAACGCAGAGTATGTACTAACATTAAACGTATAGATCATAACTACGCGGTTGACTTGGACTCATTTTGATTTTTTTTAAAAAATTTTACCCCATGTTGTTTACAAAAAAACGAGTTTTTTAGCTACAAAATGTACTTTTTGTCTTAGTTAAAATAAATTAAACACATATATCACACAAAACTAAAAATATTATGGTTTATCTAAAAAGAAAAAAAAACAAATTTTGACTTTTTTTGCTTTTAAATATACAAAGCAAACAATTTGCTTAGTAGAAATACATCAAATTACACCTTGCTTGCTTTATCTGCTATTAAATACTTTATCTACAATAAGCCATTTATAAACACAATTTGACATTTGCTTACATTTAAAATAAATAATTTATTGTGGAAAATATATTTAAGAGCTTTTGCGTATACGTGTTAGTATTTGGTATTATGCCGTCAGCACATTACGTAAACATAATTATTATGTATATGCAGATCTCTTTTGAACGGCATTTTCTTAAATAGTTATATACGTACAATTATAGCAAATTTTTTTTCCTTTTTTTTCCTTTTATTTACTGATTTTATATAAGAACGTGTTTTCAACAAAAAAAAGATAAAATCATTTATGATACAATGCGTCTAAAATTTTTAAATGGGTCAACAGAGGAATCTCGATTCGAAGCAAAGTCTTTAAAAGCTTTTCTATTTAGACTTAATCTTTGCAAAAATCAAGTTGAGATGATATTTTATAAAATCTAGAAAACATATAAATAAACGTGACAAACTGGATATAAACATTCTTCCTTTTAGTACTTTTAAAAAAAACGAAGTAGTGGTAGATTTAGAAAAAAAAAAGTGAATGTGAGATATTTAGCGCGACTTAAAATAAAATACTTTTTAAAAGCTTTTTACCTGACAAACCATGAAAAATTTTTCGTTTTAGTTTTTCGCTTTTTGAAAAACTTGCCAAAAATTAAATTAATTTTTTCTGTTAAAATCTTTTTTACATTTTGCCTGTTTTATTATATTATATTGCAGATCTTTTGAGGAGAATTATTGCAGTCAATGCATATAAAATCATTTAGTCGATAACGTTTTTTTCTTTATGTATTTACACATAGTTGTAAAATAAGTTGACTTTAGTCAGATTAATAGATTATAATTTTCTTTTCAAATTTGCATTTTATAGGTCTTTTTTTTGTATACACTTGATAAAAAAAATAATCAAAAAATCACAGGAGTATATTTTTACTACTTCCCCGTAAATAAACTCAACATTTTTTTTATTCTGGATAATACCAAAAAATAAGTATGCTGGTTCGTAAAAAAAGATGGTTGATTATATGTATTTAATAATGTATAACGACAAATAAGACAAATTGAGTCGCTCTTCTGGTTGTAAAAAGATTAGTTGGAGGCAAGAACAACATGCATGTATACAGAATATACATACAATACATGCAATGCGCTTAAAAGTCACCATTTTAGGTGTATGTTAAGATGTATTAATTAAAATATAAGGGAAAACGCGATAAAAGATAAACCTAAAACAACTCATCGCAAAATTTAAATTTAGCGGCAAACCATGTAATGTATTTTCCTTATTTATTTTTATAGGGTTTTTTGCTTATAAATAATCGTTAAAGTACCTCTTTTTTAGATAAGAAAATTATAGGCCCGGTACCTGCTCCTGAATTCGTATATTTGTCATTTTTTCTGACTTACCTGGTCGCATGATAAAAATTTTGAGGTTTGGTTTTGGTCGCATTTAAGTTGTAATCGTTGCCGGAATCCGGGTCCGGCGTAACAATAACATAAACAATATACACCTTACTATATTAACTTCAAACAACATTATTTTTTATGTCATAAAATTTATATTTTTTGCAAAGTTAACTTAGGAAGAGTTCCTTTTTTTACTATAGCGAAAGATGCGACCTAAAAAAGGGTCCATAGTTTCACTATAATGAATTTTCACTATAGTGAAAAATAACATTTTTTACACAGATAAATTTTTACTATAGTGTTTGTACTATAGTAAATTAATACTAAAGTAAAAATAAAAAAAGGGGTCATTTTTTTTATCTACCAGTAATTTACTTAAGTGAAAATGCAATATAGTGAGCCACTATGGTGAATTATTCATAATATTAGATTTCTACATTTGGGAATCAATAACGTGAATTTATACTATAGTGATTTACTAGTGTTGATTTTCACTATAGTGTATTTTTTGGATCATTTTTATTAAAATAAAAACTGTAAAAAATCACTATATTAAATCTTCGCTATGGTGAATCACTATAGTGAGTATAATGAGACGCGCCTTTATTCTTTGTTGCAACTGCTATGCTGAAAAAAATGGCAAAGAGATTTTTTATTTTTATAAATGTGGCGTTTTTTTTATCAGAAAAGCTAAAAAAATTATAAAAAATAACTTTTGTAAACGTCTGTTCGTAAATAATATAATGTTTTATTATAGGTTTATATATTACTACTACAAATAAATAAAAGAATAATGTAACGAAATTAATTTTACTTAAAACAGTTATTTATAGAAGTTTAAAAAAAGTAAATCATATAATCAAGTTTATCATTTAAGTAAGGACTCGGGTTCACTTAAAAACCCTTGCAGAACTCGTTGATCATGTGCGCCGAATTTACAAGATTATATGCAACAAAAAAATAACTATGAAACGCCTGACAAAAGTACAATGGCAGCAACATAAAAAGGGCATAACAGATTACAAAATCTAGCAATGCTAAAAAAAAGAAAATCTATATGCCAAGGGGTTTGAACAGCTTGCAGTTAAAGTGTTTTTCTACAAGAAAAGGCTCAGTGGGTAGTTATAGTGGGGATCAAAGCAAAATACAAATAATTTTTAATGTTATCAGCATCCAAAGTTGTTTGCTTTGATTTTATAGTTTTTTTGTTAGGTTTTGGTGAGTTTAAATGCCTTGTAGATTATGATTGCTGCTTAAAAGCTTTATGTAAAATAAAGATTGCAAAAAGCGTAAGATTACGTTGCGATTAAAAATGTAACCAATCACGAATTTACCATCAGGTTTACACGCTATTGTTTACAAAAGAGTTATAACAAACACAAAATACTAGATTACACGCAATGTAAAAAGAATATATAAATGCAATAATTAGTCAATGTACTTATAATTTCATGTAAATAGATATGCTAATAGACGTGTTTCTTCAACGACTAAATAAAAATTTTAACAAGCATAGTATGATACAATTTTATACAAAAAATTATTTTAGACTACACCTAAATAGCACAAACAGACTTATTAAAAAATTAAACAGGTACCAACAAAAAAAACTATTCACCGGAGTATAATAAAAAAAAAAAGATCTACGTTTTTTGTATATTTATATCAGTAGAAATTTACTAAAAAAAGTTTTGTGCAGTTTTATAGAACATAAACATCACTTAACATAAGCAACACTATAATTGTTACAAAAGTTTGTATCAAAGTTGCGTTAAAGACTTCTTCTCTTTTGTTGTAGCTCTTATTTTTTGACACGACGTAAAAAAAAGTGTCTGATATAAATCCACAAAAGATGTTCATGCTTGTACAATATGTATATAAACTAAATTTTTTTGATTGGTACTTGCGCACATTAAAGAGCAGAATCAATAATAGTTCCGAAGTGCATCTTTACGCAGCAAAAAAACAACATTACTTGATTTTGATAGTTTCTGTCATTTTTTTAATATTTTTTGTTACTCAGGTTGCTTATCTATATAAAAAAATATTAAAGGCTTAACAAATAATAACTCTTTAAGATATTTTTTCTAGTATGCAAAAGCTAGAAAAACTACACAGCACTTCATAAATTACAGTCTTGTGATTTTTTTTTTGGATATCGACAAAAAAAAATCACAAAGGCACAAAATGCTTTGATTTGGTAAAAGACACGATGTAAAAACATACAATACAAACATGGTGTATTTAATGTTACGTATAATACGTGTGGTTTACCAGTAAACTCAAACTTTACACAAATTATATGACTTTTTATATATAAAGATGTAAATAACATGATCACTGTTTACCGTTGTATTTAAAAGCGTAGAAAACTTTTTTGAGTTATCAGAAGCACATAAAATTTTATTTACCACAATTCTGGATTTTTTGTAGCATTTTTTTTGCATTCTTATTAACTTTACAGTTTTAAATACGAAAAATTTTAAAAAAAGATATAAATGAGCCAATATTACAAAAATACATAGGTTGTAGCTGTTTTTGCCTCTTTATTATATAAGCAGTTTTTTTAAGTTTTTATGGCAATTTTATAAAAAAAATGAATCTAAGAACATTATGAATTACAAGACTAAAAATTAAAACAAAATATCGATATTCCACGATTTTTTTGCCTGGAATTCTGTTTACTTAGAACTTACAGCTGTTAATTAAAAAATCATATTAGAGTTGATCTTGTTAATTTAGAGATAATTAGGTTTATTAATACAGAATTGGTTTATTAAACATATGAATCGAAATAAACGAAAATAAAAGAAAAACAAGCAAATCTGAATTTTTAAAAAATTTAAAATAAAAAAAAAAAACCCTAAACACACGAAAAATGTTTATGTTTATTTTAAAATGAAGCCAAAAAATATATAGAGTGTCTTTTAGTATAAAATGTGCTGTTTTACAGAAAAAAAACAAACAATATTTTAAGCTTTTCTTTAGGCTTGAATGCCGACACAAGTAACAGCCAAAAATGCTTAACATATATACAGCTAAAAATAACCTTTTCAAAGCAAAAACTAATTGATAATGCAAATTGTCCGTCAAATAAAAACGAAAGATCTTTTTACGGCTATCATTCGATCTAGAAATGATGTATTTATGTTTTTATTTATTAAATACGAAAAAACATTACTTTTTTGTACTATGGAATGTATTTTTAATATGTTTCAAATATGTTTCTATTTATTTTTTCTGTCAGTTGACTACATGAATTGCGTATATGTTTATAAGAGTTTTTTTACGAACCTTTAAATAGCAATATTAGAAGTAAAATTCAATACTTGTTTTTAATAAAATGCGCGCAAAATATGAAAAATTAATTTAGCATAATAAAACGTATAGCAGTGGTACCAAAAATTCAATTTTTCAGCAGCAAAATTATTTTGCCAATTTTCCAGGGTTATTGGTGCAAATATTTAAGAAAAATCTTGGGTTTATTTTTTATTCGTAAAATACGGAAGTAAATATTTTTTATGAATTTTTTTACAAAAAATTTACCTTTTTTATAACTTTATTTATGAGGCATATTTTATTGTACATTTGTTTATATCCCTTTGATCTTTTATGAGCCATTTGGCTGAAAAAAATAAAAATACAAATACTAAAAATACAAACGAAAAAAATCCGGCATAGATTTGAAAAGAAATATATATATATTTTTTTTTTAATTTTAGTCATCACGTTTTACCCGTCTATTGTACAGGTAACTTACACTTGCAAAAGCCACTACATTCCTGTCTATTATATATATAGAGATTTTTTACGTAAAAACAGAATTTTTATGCATAAAATTGTGTTTTTTATGTTAAACTCTGCATTTGTGTCTCATAAATTCAAAAAAAGACAAAAGTTCTTTCTGGCTGTGGAATGTTCTTTAAGGCGGGTTCACTTTTTTTTCATAGGATCATTTTTTTGACCCTAGGGTTGTTTTCCTATAGGTTTTCATAGAGTTTTAAAGTAAAAAATTACGTACTCTTTGCAGTGTGTTCATTTTTTTTACCCATGGGTATTTTCCTTTTTAACTTCAAATTTTATTTTTTTATAAAAAGAAACGAGAAATAAAAAAAACCTATGGGTCGA
>JAQFYM010006297.1:0-11898 GCA_034694785.1 Agrenia bidenticulata
AGAAATATACATATAATTGGTCATATTCGCATACACGGTTGATTTTACAAATAAAAAAGCGCGATTTTCTATCCGTCCTTGCATATGCGTAGCGAGGGGGGGGCAAACCCCCCCCCCCTTCGATATTTTTCACGCCTAAATTTGAGGGGGGGGTTAAATCTAGGGAAGAAAAAATTGAGCATAACCCTATCCCCCCTTGATAATTTTTTTTTTTAAAAACATATAGAAAATATTTTTTTTATGAACCAATAATTCACGGAATTCATTTTTCGGCCACCATTTTATAATAACCCCCACTAAATAAATCCCGCATACGCCCCTGCTTCCTTGACCTTAGTGGTAACTAAAATAAACGAAATGTCGGTAAAAATAACTTTGATAAACACAACAAAATACACCGCCTTTCCACTTATAAAGAAACTTGGATTCAGTTGGAGGATATTTTGTGTTCGGTTCCGCTTTAATAAGTGTTCCATAACCTTCCTTGTATTTGATTAATAACTTGCAATTAGTTTCTTTCTCTTATTCACACTCCTTGCTACTAATTGACATGAAGTTTAAGAAAAAAGACGTGAGTTAATGGGTAAAAATACGTAAAGTTTAGTAAATATAAAAATAAATACTTGCTTTCTAATCCAATAATACTCACTCATAACACTCAAAGCATGGCTTCCGAATATGGTATGGCCATATTATGTCAAGGGGTAAAATATTTTCGCCCATGATGGCCTTATATGGAAATAAAAAATTAAATAATTTGGCATGCAAACATGATTTTTGTCGTTTTTAGTACAATAAAGCGAAACTTCAAACATAGTTTTGGTTATAAGATTGCACTTAATTCTGCATCAAAGTTGTAAAGTTACTATGCCTCTTTTAAATTTAAAATAACAAAGCAAGAAGTGTCAGACAACGTTTTTAATTTTATAAATACTTTATAGGAATTTTATATTATTAATGTTAAAAAAATGTGAAGATTTTTTATTTTCCTAAATATTAAATAATAATTGAAATCAATGCGTACATATAAATTTTACAAAGGCTTTATTATTATCAAATTCAGTTTTTTGACATTTAATATACTCTATTAATGTATTCTCATTTGGGTTTACACAAGATAAAATCAACTAAAAATATTTGGGATAATTATTTAAATACCCACGATTTTCAATAAATTAATTTATGACCCTTTCCCCTGTACAGCTTTAGACGTAAATATTCACAATAAACTAATTTATTAAAACCGTGGGGATTAAATTAATTCCCCAAAATATTTTCAATATAACAAAGTAGATTGTAATGCAAAAACAACGTAAAAATGTATTACTTTATTCATTTTATATTTTATATGTAATTTTATAACTTACTAGCGACTTTTTGTTAACATTTATTTTATAATTACTTAGTTCCAAAACAATTACAGGAAAATATCACAAAAAAAAAATATTTTTCGATAATTTTACTCTTAATTTAAAATTCTGTTTATGTCTATTTAGAAAATAAGTTACATATGATAGCCTAATTTCAATCATACTAAATTGGTATATTACGTAGAGGTGATTTATGCAAAAAAAATATGGGGTTTACACAGTATTACGTGTCTTATATGCAAAGTTGAATAAAATTATATTTATAGATTTAAAAATGGCGATTTTAAACTGCAATGATTTTCATTTTGAAAAAAGCTATGTCTTTATAATTCAATATGCACGACTTATAAAAAAATATCGCAGTAACTATTGTTTTTAAAGTATGTGCAAAAAATTTAAATATGGAAAAATATGGAAAGTCATTTCCCTTATATAAGGCATATATTCCATGACCATATATGGATATGGCCATAAGTATTTCGGAATCCCTGACTCAGAGTAACAGAGTAAAGTGGTTCGAGTGCCCAGCCTTACAGACAAGGTGTTTTGGTTTAACTCTTGTTATCATTAGTATCATCTCAAACACCAATATTTTTTGATATTTTATATATTCATACCTTTTTTATGTTCAATTTTATCGCAGTTTTAATTCTTTTTATCAATTTCTTCTTCTAATTTTTCAATCTCGTTAATTAGAGTAGTTTTAACATTTGTCCATTTTTCGACTTCTTTTTTTATTCGGTCGATCTTTGTATAAATGGAGATATTAGGTAAACGACTCAAGCCATCATTTTGTTTTAATTTATTTTCAAAACCAGTTACTGTATCTCTATTTATGCGAATCTGTGTATCAACGCTAGTTAAAATTCTGCTTTTCTGATAGATAAGAGACTTTAGTTGGTTAACTTGAAGTGACTTACCGACATTTTTGGACATACTTATATGACAACATAGTATCAATAATATAAATAAAAACATACTACAAGAAAAGAAATACCATATAAACAGTATACATTATTGATTTGACCCTTTAAGGTCAATTAATATATGATTATTAATTCGGTTCAGTACCAAAACTCCGAATCTCAAAACGCCGAAACTTATATTGTACCCATTTAAGGTAATAAAGAGGCAAAATAAAATTAAAGTTTAAAATTGGTTGTTAGGAAAATTTGCACTTGGACAACTCACCAGATGAAGTTGTCTAAAAAAACAACTTGGTATGAAAATTGGAAAACTTGCCAGAAAATAGAAAACTTAAAATTGGCGTTTTTTTATAACCTAACCCCTAACCTTAACCCTACCCCTAACCACCTAGCTCACAAACCCATTCAGGGTCTTTGGTTAAAGACTCATCTGCTGCGAGTTTCCTTCTTCTTGTCTCAAAGACATAATATTTCCTTTCTAGGAAATTCCATCTAATTTAATAAATTGATCATTAATTTTTCGGCGTTTTGAGACGGTACGTATGAATTCATTACAACTCTGTAACTTAAATAAGGAAAAATCACTTTCTGTAATTATTGTTCACTATGGTAATTCTTTATTTATTGCAATAAAACATATAAAAATGGCTAAACCAAGTAACGAAATCATATTATATATGAAAAATTTATAACATTTTATTTAATCGCTAAATAAAGCAAATAACACGCTTTTTTTGGTATTGCCTCTACTTTAAGCATCGTAAAAAGATATGGTTTTTCGTTATCACGCATTCCTTTAGATCAATGGCCCCAACCTTTTTTAAAAATTCCCCCCTTTTTATATAAATTACAAATCCATGGCTCCCCTTAAAAATATTACAGATATTTGATTAATGTTCAGCAAACAAAGGCTTGTCACTACAGTATTCCAACACCAACGCCCGTTATGACTATACTGATGCACAGATGCTCTCTTTTAATAGATATATAATAAATAATGAAGATTACTTATGAAATATAATCCGAACACCCACGTTGAGGTCAAGGATGATGAGATCTGTTCCACAGGGAGAGCTTCAAAGTTTATACATCATTTTATTTATAACCGTTTGAGATTTAAATATTGTAAGAATAAAATAGTAATTCAATATTAATTCAATATATATTTTTTACAGACTCTTTTTTTAAAAACATTGATTTGATGGCTAAAAATGTATTTCAGTTTATATACCTTCCCAATTAGGCTCTATTTTAGAAAGAGCTATGCTCATATCTTTTTCTAAATTGAACTTGTTCCTATATTTTTAAGTCCAGCGGCTGTCGAAAAAAAACTTTCATATTGATATGTAGTAAAATATGGATTGATATATTTAATGCCTATTTGGCAACATGTGGGTTTAATGATAAATGTATGCCAAAAAAAGTCTTATTTTCATTGATTTGTACCTAATATAAATAAAGCGGAATTATTCAGTAATATTAAGTTCTTCTAGCACCTCAGCGGTTTCATCAATTTATTTAGAATAAGTTTCAAAAAGGGTTTAATACTCATTTCTTCCGATCTTTTTTTATATGGTATAATCTGTTTGGATAAATTTAAACATGCAATTCAAATTATGTAAGAAGGGACAACTAGTTAATCATATTACTATATCGATGACTAAAATAGACATTTTTTTTCTGCAATACCCACCCTTATTTATTTTTACCCCTAAGTGGGTATTTTACCCACAGGTTGGGGACCCATGCTTTAGATCATATCCGTAAATATTAATATTTTTAATAATTCACGAATTAATAGAGTTGCGAATATTTTTTACTTTAATATAATTGCAAAATACTGCATTTCAAATACACAAGTAACTATTTTTTTCCATCAATGCAAAATCATGAAAAAAAGAATTTTATAAATACGTTTTTACGAAAGCAAAAAAAAAAAAAATGTCGTTTTTTTACAATATCAGTCGATTTATTTTTGACGAATTCAAATAAGACGTTTTCGTTTTGTGTGTAGATGATTAATATTACACCCAAGGCAGTCTTATCCCAATTTATGACAAAAAGTTATTGATAATTTTATATCATGTAGGCACGCGTGCGCTTCATTGATTGTAATGGTATTTACCTATATTGAGTTTTCATTTTTAGACCTGTGAAGAAAATAATATTATTATTTAGTATTTTAACTAGCAATGGGCATGATGAAATTTATAAATCAATGATAAAAATGTAAAGTAAAACGTAACAAATAAAACGAACTAACTGAAAACGTACCTATTAGATCAGGGGTTCTTATCAGTGGACAATTCGTGCAAATTGGATTTATTTTTGCCCTTGTTGTGCAAATATACAAATATAAGAAAGAATAAATAAATGCAGGATTAAGGCGAATGCGTTTGAGATTAAGTAAAATATATAAAATTATAACAAATAGAAGACAGGAAACCCTTGTAAACCCTAGCCATATACATATTTAACTTGACTTTTTTGGCTTACATAGAAAATATCGTATGAAAATAATATAATGACTCGACGTGTTAGACCCTTTGCCTAAACCTAATTTTGCAATGGCATAAATGGGATGCTTAGAACATTCCTACAAACCATTAGTATATAAAATTTATTTTACTTTTCCTCCTTTGCACAACCAATTGATTTTACCCTTATCTTTGGACAATTTTAGAATTTTTTTAAGAACCCTTGTATTAGATTAACACCGTTTTTTTTTTAAATTATACTATTAACCCTTATGTATGCCATTTTTGTAAAGTTTAATACCATGTGAAACAAAACACACATTTATAAAAACACTATTTTTAAACTTATTATTGGTACCAATATATCATATACTTCTAGTTTTTATATCACGCGTTACTTAAAACTATTTTTAATTATATTTACATATTATTTTAGATAGTAAAGTTGGGTTACAAAGAAACCCTAAAATACACCCCAATGATGAATAATCTTAAATATGCAGGTTAATATGCATAAAAGGACTGATATGCAATTCCGAGGGCTGATTCTTGTAGATCTCATCGAGATGTACAGTTCGAGCCTATCAAACTGTGTTTCAGGGCATTATTGTGCATTTTTGTATATTAACGAATTAAGGAAGCAATTTTGGAACAAAATTGATAAGATAAGATAAAAAAGGGGTTTCAAGATTATGGTGATACAATATAATTATTGGTTTCGTTTAGAGATTAAATCTCTATATAAAAGTTACAATTATAAATAAATAAGTACTATTTCAAACATTTCTTTTCCGCCTAGAAGAAATGCTGCCCGTGGAAACACGCATTTTCCAACCAGTAAGTCAAGATAAACTTAAAAAAGAGTTTCATAATTAATTTAATGCGTTTAAGAATAAATAGACGCGAGGAAAAAATAAGCACACTTTGTTTTTACGCGTAAAGATACTGTGAGTTTAACTACAAAAAAAACGGAAGAATAGCATACATGAAGCATTTATAGTTTTTCTGCAGTTTCGGATTTAAATAAAATTGAAGGTTCTAAAAAAACTATACAATTAATCTTGAGAGTTCTTTAATGTAGAAAAAGCATATGTGCGAATAATGTTACTATAAAAGAAATATTTATGCTGCTTAACTGTTTATATTCTAATGTGTTAATGTTCTATGTTTTAAATATAATGTATGTCTTTGAATTATAAAAAATACAAAATTATTCAGGCTGTAGTGCGGTCTATACTAATATCTTTTTTATAGTCAATGCTTTATTTAAACCTTTTTTTATTATACTTTTCTTAGGGCTGGCAAAATCAAAATTTATATTAACCGTTAACAGGAACCGCGTTAACGCGTTAACTATAGTGAACCTACTATAAAAAGCCTTAAAATAAAGTAAAAAAAAATAGAATTTTTTGTCCTAGTATATGATTTTAAAGACACGTTTTTAGTTTATCTTTAAATTCAAAAAGTACATTCCATCTTAACTCTTTCGTTTTAAAGCCTTATTTTGTATTATAGAAAATACTAACACATTACATATTTAAAATCCATTCATATATTTCCATTAGAGATCTGCACTGGACCGGAAAAAACCGGACCGGACCGGTCCGCGGTCCGGTCCGGTTCGGTCCGGTTCCACACAAATTTTTGGGGTCTAGTGACAGATTTGACAGTAATTTTTTTTCGCATCTTGTACCGGTCCGGTTCTTGTTGCCGGTTCGGTTCGGTCCGGTCCGGTACATGTTTTTTTTTATTTTACACAAATTTTCCGGTCCGGTCTGGTCCGGTCTGATGCAGACCTCTAATTTCCATAGCCATATTGAAAAATTTCGAAAATATAGTACGAAGAAATCTGTAATCTATAATATGGCAAACAATAGTATTTAATTTATATATTACAACTAATGCACACTATTTTTTTTCATTGTTGGAGTTATATAAATATATAGATAAAAAATATATATGTTACCGGCAAGTAAATAAATCCGCCAAGTGACACTTGGCGGATTAATTCACTTGGACGTTAATATACGTATAACTTATATATTAGTGCAAACTTACTAAAAAGAGGCCTTCCTTCTTTCTTCCCGCATCACCTTTGCGACAAGATATAATTTGAGAGAAACTCAGCCTAATAAAAAAAATAAAACCAATTTGTTTTAAATAATGAATGATGTCAAATATTGTATGTTGGCTTATATACGAAGATTTTAATTTGCCTTCTTCAGATGTAAATTGTTGTTCTTATCATTTCATCGATATCCGTATATTGTACATATAATAACTAGGGCAACCCATATCATATATATGACAATTGTCATATTGTTTATATTTGATATTGTAATTCTGAAGAAAATTGCCCTTTAAAAACAGTATAATTTATAAGCAAATTTTGATCAAATTTATGCTAGCTAAGAAAATGCGATTTTATTTACAATAAAGTAGTATATATATTTCTAGCTCTATCAAATTATATTTTATAAGAATAAAAAAAAATCTACCATGCCATTTAAGACATAAAAAATTATTAAACATATATACATGCAACGATTTTGAAGTTCTGCAATGTTCTTGACACAAGATTTTGTTTTTATGACTAGGTTACAGCTACATTTTATTATCTCTTAGCTGTTAAACGATAATTTAAACTACCATACTTTGAATTCGTTAAAAAGCATAAATTTGATTTAAATCTGCATTTTATGCAATCTTTAATGTGAGTTTTAATTATATTTTACTAGATAAAATACGAGAAATGACAATTTTAGATTCTAAATAAAGACAAGATCTCCACTTAAATCAAGATATATTTTATATGCAATTACGTGCTTATTTAAAAACAAGGTGCGTAAAACATGAATTATAGTTTTTATCAAAGTGCAAAAAAGTCTAAATTTTAACGGGTAGCTTTTATCTAAAAAACAAAATACACACCACAACTATTTATTTTAGAAATGTTTTTTTATGAAAATAAATGTTGGTATCCTCAAATTTGTCAAATTTAGTTGTTTTTTCGTGCCAAAAATTGTCATATTAGCGGTCATATTTGGGTTGCCTTAATAATAAAAAAACAAATAAAGCATGAAAATAAATTAAATGATCTATTTCATCATTATTTATTAGTGTTTGTTGACTTTATTTCGTGGTAATGTTCTAACAATGTTTCTATTTCTCTGATGTATTCATTCTATGGGGCATAGAATTTTAAAGGAAAAGCAATTTGGCGTCAATTAAAATATTGCGATTTGCAAATTAAGGAAAAAATACATAGATAAGAAACAATTAAAGTTTTTGCAAATTACAACTAAAGGGTTAAAAATAGCGTGTTAATATTTCTTTCGTTATCGGATTAGACGACAAAAATCGATTTCTTAAACCCTTGTTTTACAAGTAACGATTTTTTTTTTGTAATGAAACATAAATTAGATAATTTTGAAGGTGAATTCTAAGCCTTTACAGTTAATTTTTCACTTTTACGAATAGAATGTATATAAATAAAATGATATTTGTTGTTTTTTTACCAAAAATACATAATATTCGTAAATGTTGTCATGTTTGTACGAAATACTCAATATAATATTACAAACGTTTTTTCTGTTTTATTTACTTTGGATATACCTCTTTGATGGCAATTAAGACAAAAAAATTCAGTTTTTATCACAAAAAAAATTTTAATATGCAGTTTTACAAATTTTTTTTTTTCTAATTTTCTTGTAGAAGTATACGTTATGATCTATAAATAAGTAACAGTATTTGCTTATTTTGCCTTCTTATTACTTGCCCTAATAAAAAAAAAGTCACAACCGAAAATATCAAACGTTAAATTAGCTAGCGAAATAATATGAAAAAAGGTAATATTAGTTGAAATTGTTATGCCTACTAGGGGCGTAACCAGGATTTGTTTTTGGGTGGGGCAAAAAATAATAAATTGGCTATAACAAAAAAAAAAATATTTATTTTTTCAAAAAAAATCCCCAAAAATTTAAAATATACAATTTTTTTAAAAACATATTTTTCGGGTATTTTTACCAGGCCCTTTCAATAATATATTAATTTAACAATATATTATAATATATTAATATAGTATATTATTTTTTATTATAAAATATTGTTAAATATTGTTTTTATGTTTTACTCGTTCTTTAAAACAAGACGAATAACAAAAAGTTGTTGCATATACTCAAAAAATTTACCCGTTGAGCTTTAAACTACAACAAAATATATGAATTTAGCCATCTTCTTAAGTGAAAGGTTAAATTGTTTGTATAATCGTGGTATCTTGTCTTCGTGATTTAGATAATGGTGTAATTTTAGGTGATCTTGACGCCATTGACAGATAATATGGAACTGGTATAGATTTAAGATGGTAAAAGGCTGACGAAACATCAGCTATATAAACAATTACATCAAGAATTATGAGTTTTTGTCAAATGTGTTATTCTTAAAATGTATTGAAATGCCAGGGGTAAAAAAAGTCTATTTAATTGTTTTATATACAATACTACACTCAAAACGAGGTTGCTGCATATACATCTACATAGTATAAAAAACTAGTTTCAAAATAAAAATTTATTGCACGTATTTTCGTATGTATTAGAACCACAGGCCCAAAGGTTACATTATGAATGGCGAATTTAAGCCAGAATATAAGCTTTATAAAAGCACGAAGACTTTTTTTGTGTTCAGGCTAAATCATGTTGACATTTATGCACTAAAAGCGTTTTGCTAATTTTTAACAAGGTATGTAGGAAAAAAAAAATATAATATATACGCGAGAAGTTCTAGCACAATATAGTAGAGGCTTGCAGATTTTTTTGTCTTTCCCCCCCCCTGTATTATTTTTTTATTATTTAATATATTATTTACGTTTTAAAATTTTTCCATATAATAATAATATAATATTAAAAGGGCCTGCCCTCAACCTTATTAAAACAGTTTAAATACTAATCTATTTTTTTTTGTAGTATTTTTTTTGGGTGTAAATTTATTTTATTTGTGTATCCATCTTTACTTTCTTGCTGAACGATTTTATAAATCATTTTGTGCTTAATAGTTCTGCTAGAAAGCAAAGTGAGTAAAAATATTCATTTAGTAGGAAGTAGTTTTCTTTTTTTTTTATCAAAAAATTGTTTTTGAACATTAAGGTTTTAAGTTGTAAGACTTATAGTATTTTTGTCTTATGGCTTTAATTTTTATGTTCTTTTTTTTTGTAAATGAATAAAACCTTAAGTTTTAATGAATAAAAGGTTAGTTAAAGTATAAAAGATACACTTTTAGTGTATTGTTCTTCATTTCAATTACATCTTTTTCACTAAAGAATACGTTTTTCTTTATTTTTTTTTGTAGATAAAAATTCGTCTTCGGGGCGAGTTGTCCTTCATGCCCCGCGGGCGAGTTATCCGCCGTTTATATAAAATGCGTTGCTATTGAATTATTTATGTGTGGTTATTTAAGCGTTACAAGTATATTTAAAAATCCAAAAAAATTCACACATGTGTTTTTTGTAACAGTTTATACCGAAAAATAATTTTTTGTAAAAATCAGAAAATAAACTTTAAAATATTTTACTTACGTAAGGTTTCATATTTTTAAGTTTAAAAAATGTGTTATTTTATATATTTGTACAATTCAGTAATTTTTTTACAATAAAAAAGTATGTTAAAAGTAATTTATTCTAAATTTTACTGTATAAATTACAGAGTTTTTGTCAATTTTTTCAATTTTTTAAATAAAAAGATAAAGATCAAGATAAAGATAAAGATAAAGATAAAGATTGAGATAATGGTTTAGATAGAATATATATTAATTGTTAATTTAAAAATGCATAACCACATATGGGTAAATATTAAGCATTTTATTTTGATTTAACAAACATCACATCGTTATTGTCGGCCACTACCATACAAAATAAATTCTTTTTTTTGTTAAAACATTATACTGCTATATCTGCGCTGTTTTTATAACTCTTTATAAAATTTCTAAGATTTAGTCCCTTACAATATATGAGTTGTGTTGATATACATCTAGCAGATAAGCGTTAATTTTTATTCCATTTTTTAGCATTCCGTTCGAGTTCAAGATAAAGCATTTACTGGTAGAATAAATATCTGCCTTTTATTATTCTATAGTATTTGCCTACGCAAAAAGTTAATTTATCTACATTGATTTAACCTTTTCAGACAGTAAAAACGTTTTTTTTTGCGATGTTTTGCGTTTTTTTGATGAAAATCATTTTCAATATATTTTAATTATCTAAGTTACCTTATTATTGCCGTTTTTAGGCATAAAAAATATATTTTTATTACTCAAATAAAATTTCTTACGTATATATATGTGTAAAATCTTGGATCTATTTTGTCTTTATGTCGCTGCTATTTCTTATAAAACAAACGCATCTACCTTAATTGGACAAAATTCTGTGATAAACTTGTACTATAGTACAAATTAGCGTAAGTATAATTTGATTGTTGTCTAGATTTTTACTGAAAAGTCTTAAATCATGTCATTGGTTTTTTTTTTTCTCACTGCTTATTTTTAAATTTAAAATACCGTAGAGTTCGTTAGATTAGACAAAAAGGGGTCTAAAAAATTAAAGTTTTCTAATTTATTTAACTTGAAAAACATTGCGAAATCGCCGCAAAAATGTCTAAAACATACGAATATTATCATAATACGAGTGCTTAGTAGTTTTGTGTATTTTGTGCTAATTCAACTGCTTTATAACACGTTCACCTTGGTTTTTATAAAATTTATGGTGTAAAAAGCTGTTAAATTTAGCATATATTTAAGGATGATTTTACTTGATAAAACAGCTTAATAGTAACACTGGAAGTTATGTCTTAGTATTAATTGACGTATTTCCTTTTTATTTGATAATATCCACCATGTCCTACAGTTAAGACAAAATCCTACATATAAATGGATTTATTACAGTAAACTCGGAACTATAATGGATAATCGCACAATTCTACATAATGTAGATGCATTTTTATTAATAATAATTCGGTCTCGGACGGAAAATCTTACTTTTTACTTCATTTATTTGTCTAATTTATGGACATTTAATTTTTTTACACAGGGCGACATATAGGAAGAGAGATTATTATCAGCGATAGCAGTCTAAAAATA
>JAQFYM010006298.1:0-11898 GCA_034694785.1 Agrenia bidenticulata
AAAGCAAATGCTCGAAACTCGTACCATTATTTTCATTGCACAGCATTGCTCTTCTTGAAAAATTATCAACAGCATTTTGAATCATTGCTGATGAAATGTTTTGACAAACAATTGTTATTTTCTCATTTAATTCTGTAATCGTTTCAATTACTGCAGTGTATACCTGCTCTTTTCTATGCCCCCAATAAAATTAGTCGTAAGGTGGCAGATCGGATGATCTCGCAGGCCAATTTACTGGTCCACACCGCCCGATCTATTTACCCGGCATTTTTTCATTTAAAAAATTTCTGACAACTCGAGCAAAGTGTGCTAACGCCGTCTTGCTAAAAAAAATCTCATCTAAATTAAGTAAATTTTCATTTTTTGAAAATACGTAGGTACCGAGTAGGTTGAGATAAACAGTTGCGGTTATTCTCACATTAATGAGAAATGGTCCGATGAGACGGTAGTCAAATATTCCCACCACACCATTGATTTAAGCGGCTGGACCTGCCTTATCGGCAGAATCCAGTGTGGGTTTCTCGTTGTGCACATCTATTATTTTGCTTATTTACAGAACTTGTTTTAATTGAAAAAAGGCACTCGTCTGAAAATAGTATTTTTCTAGGAAAATTTGCCGGCTGGTAAATATTAATTACCCATGTGCAATAATTAGATCTGCAGCTCGGATTTTTGGCAGGAGTTGCTGACCAATGTGTGGCTTATATGCCATAAATTTCTTAAATTTTATAACTTTATGAATTGTGGACTTTTTAAACCCGGTAGATAAAACAAGTTTACGAACTGAGTATCGAGGATTACTTTCAAGGGTATTTAATATAGTGTTAGTTACCTCTTTATCTTTTGAAATTAAAGGTCTACCCGATTTTTGGGCATTTTGAACCTTTCCAGTTTCTTGAAGTTAAACTAGTATTCTCCAAACTGTACTTACGGCTATTGGAGCTCAATAAAGATAAATATGATGAAATTCCTCGGTAATGCTCTTTAACGAGCGATTGTTTGAAATAGAAACAATGTAAGCCTTTCTCCCTGTGTTAGATGTACTATTTAATACGGATGTAATTTTAGAATTTAAAAGGAAATTTAAATTATCAATTATTGTTATGGCTAATTAAAAAAAAAACGACCATAAAATTTGATATATTTTTTATCTTTATATTACCTTAGTTTATATTTTTTATACTTTAAATGCAGTTCATCTTTTTTTCAGTAAAAATATGGTCAAAAAATTAACAGAAAAGCACTTTTTTGATATGTAAAATGCTTTCCTATGTATACCGTTACATAAAACTCGTTTTTACGTTTTTTCCTTTAATATTTTACATTGCATTTTTATTGTTAAATTAGAAGGATTTTTAATATATGGCATTGCGTAACTTTACAGACACCCTGTATATAAAATAAAAAATAAAAACAAAATAAATAATACATAAATACATACAATTATAAAAAAAAAACTAAAAAGGGGTTTTTCCATTTTACTCGGCGGAGTTGCAACCATTTACGACATGTTTGCAATCGAAGTCGACGTAAAGCAATCGACTTCGACCGTTTGCAAACATGCTCGGTATAGGTTCAACCAACTATGACGCAGTGCAATCGACCTCGTTGGTGTTGAATTCAATTTTGACGTTACGCAAACAAACTCGTCGGTGTTGCAGCCAAACTCGCCAGTGTTGCATACAAAGTTGACCATTTTCATTCAACTTCGACGCGATTGCACCCAATCTCGACAAATTCATTTATGTTCGATTGATTGTATCTAATATTGATTAATTCTTTATTTTTAAAGCCAAAATATTTCACTATATTATAAAAAAAGGTGGTTTTTTATATTTTGTTGCACTTTTTGCTCTATAAGTTATGAAAGAATCTAATACAACTAATTTATTCGTATTATTATTGGGTGAACGGCAAAACAAAAAAAAATAAAGATATTTTTTTTTTAGCATTCATTAAAAGCAAAAAAATTAGAAAAAGGGTAAACTATTAACGCATATTTAGTCAATAGATTTTAGCGCGTTATATGTTGAATAGTAGGAAAATGGCATTTAATTATTAATTTCTATCTTACTTGTGCTATAAGCTTTTTTATATGTAGAAAAACCCCTAATAAAGGCATGAACCAGGCTTATTTGCGATCTGAAGCACTAAAAAACCAGAGAAGACTAGGCTTTTGTATCGTTATAACAACAATCAATAAATTGTAAGAGAGAAATATAATTGTACACTGGTACTAATTTTGTACTATAATTTTTGATGTGCGAGTGTAAAACATGGAAATGTTGAAGATTTTATAGAAAAAATGCTTGAATACATCAGGCATAAAATGACATGACATAGACAGATGTACAGAGATGTGTTTACATCCAAATACATGGAACGTTTCGTGCATCAAAACCAACAAGTAGGTATGGAGTATATAAGAACACAAATCTACAAAATTTATATCAAAAACTTAAGAATCTCATTTCAATTAACATTTTTAGTACAATATGGCAAATCTCAAATGCAAACGCATTTGATATGGTTTGACATAATTTTAAAAAAAAAAATCATACTGCACCGAAATAAAATTTTTGTTATGGATTTTATTACAATTAATATGTGTTTGAGTTTAAATTTGCATTTTGTGACATTCCGCGCATTCTTCGTATGTTTAACTGTGTTTAAACTAGCCTTCATTACCTGTTAGCTGCCGAGATTTTGTATTGTTGCAATTTCTCAATAAGATTCGTATCTTTTGGTCTCAGTAGATGCATAGAAATATGATAATTTGTTAAAGCGAAACAAATATCTACAAAAACTCAAATAGAAATGATCTCCCATATAAACGTTTTGCAACATACCAAAAAGCATTTTTGATCTGCCAAAGTAATTTTTACAAGTCCTTCACCAACGAACTTCAATTTTTCGGTCTCTTAAAGTTCAACACGTACAAGAAGGAGTATCAAATCGCAATTATGCCCAGTCCCATGCTACCCTTTGTCGTCAAAAATTGCCCACTGTTGTTGTTTTTGGTCAGGTATATCTGCCTCTATAATATCCTCTGTTATAAAGTTCTTATATTTGCTTGAATTGCTAATAAGGCAAAATATTGCATTTTGACAAAAATAAAAAAAAACATTAAAGCAAACTGCCCGTTTGGCGACACCAAAGCCTCTATCTTGCAACAGTAGAAACTATGCTTTTTATAATAAAATGTTTTTGCATTTTCAAATGTTGTGTGCGGTCTTTGAATCTTAGTCACTGTGCAATTAAATATATATAACATCCTATAGACCCATCTTAATTCTGCATCCGTCTCTTTTTGTTTTTATTTCTTAAGAGGCTTAATAAAATATTCCAGCAGGGGGTCTGTATAAGTTCTGCAGTCTAAATAAAATTTCTAAACATCCACTAGCTACTAAGTCAAAATCACTTGCAAGTATACATATTTTTTTATAAATGGCAAAAATGGCATAAAAGACGTAACACTTTATCTTTATATCCCAGCGCTAATTTTCTCTCTCTCCTGTTAGATCCCCTCGTTAAGGCCGCCTCTAAAACAACATATATGTCGCCGAATATCCCATTCTGAAACCCGTCATAGTATAAATGCCATTGTACGATTGAAAAATTTAAAAATTCTGTCTCTCTCGTATCGCGAGTTTCGAGATTTATTTCAGTCACTTTATTAGTAGAAGGTATTTCATTTATTATTGCATCAAGTTGTCGTGTTTTACCACTGTATTTGTCGAGCTTTCATTTTAGGGCATAGTTAATGAAGAAATATATACAAATATTATAAATTAAGTAAATTAATTAAAAATGCGAACTAATTAATTTAAGGCAAATTAATTCGCGAAATACATTGGTAATTGTGTAAAGGACAAAAACAAAACTAAAGGTTTTCTACAATAAGCTAAAAAATTATATCAAAAGTATTTAAATATTCTTTTATAGTAAAGAACGATATTTTCGCGAAATTCTCTACTATAGTTTCGTATTTGGCTTAATGTAAAAAATTAATTAATATAAAATACGATTAAAAAAATAAAATTGTCGAGATTGGTTGCAATCTTGTCGAGGTTAAATGAAAATGGTCGACTTGGTATGCAAAACTGAACAAGTTTGGTTGCAAAATCGTGGAGTAAGTTCGCGTGACGTCGAATGATTCAACACCGACGAGGTCAATTACACTGCGTCGAAATTAGTTGCAACCATGATGATAATGTTTGCTAACGGTCGAGGTCGATTGCTTTACGTCGCATTTCAATACAAAAATATCGTAAATGGTTGCAACTCCGACGAGTATCCTAGGGAAACCCTATATAACATAAAAATTAAATATAATAAAAATTAAAAAAATATAAAAAATTAAAAAATATAAAAAAAAAAAATACAATAATGCAAAAAATAATAAAAAAAAATAAAAAACATATTAAAAAAAATATAGCAAAAACTGAAAAATTTAAAAAAATTGCGAACTTAGTAAAAGAATATAAATATAAATTTTGACATATTGAATAATGCATTAAAATATTTTCTATATATTCAAAAAACAATATTTTTTTTGAAAATAATATTTTTTTAACCTTGAAAAGCAAAAAAAAAGACAAAAAAAAAATACACATATATTTGCTGTGGGGTAAATTGAAATGTAAACAAAACACATATATGTGTTTTTGACAAACCGGTAGTGCAAAAATAGCACATATATGTGCATTTTCGACAGTTTGGTAGTGAAAAAATAGCACATATATGTGCGATTTACACAATCCGGCAATAAAAACTAGCACATATATAAGTTTTTTTTCTCTAAAGATATATCGCCAAAAAACCTCGATTTGTTTCAAATTATGCAAAAACTGCAACTTTAAATCTTGATTTTTAACATAATGTATGATGCATGTACAAAAAAAAAAAAATCCCAAAAGTATATTTCGAAAAAATATAAAAAGGTACAATGATGCGATTTATAATCGATTTATATTTTTTTAATTGACTTTCCGTTTATATCATAAAATTCACACATATACTGGGGTGTAACCCGGCCGCATTTTTTCACATTTTTGCGTTTCGGGTCGGGTTAGGTTTTTTTTTGGTGTCAATTTTTTAATAAATATGCTTATGTTATACTGTAACTTCATGACAAAAAGAGACCCTACAAAAAAAAAAGATACTCAAAGTATATTTTTGTGTTTAAATTTTAGTTTATCAACGTTATTAAAGCCCTTAATTTTTGGTGATCCGTTTCATACTTTCGGGAAACCACGGTAATTAACAGCAAAAATTGTATTTAATTTTTTTGTTGTAATGTTAAATATCTAGATGTTTTGCAGACATTTTACGTTGTGTAAATTAACTGAAAATCTGATAAAGATACTGATTTAAAGAATTGCAGTGTTTTTTTGGTTTATTCGCTAATATCATCAAGTAAATAAAAGACAATACAAGTTCTGCTCATGAATTCTTTAAATGCAATTTATACGTTTTTGATATCAGATATAGAATTTGAACGACAAATATTATTTTAATTGCAATTGCAACAATGAAAAAAATTTTTCTTATAGAAGAAGTATGGTTTTATTTTTTTGCGCAAATATATAAATATATATTTAAAGCTTGTCATTGAAAAAGGCATTTAAAAACATTATAAAAATTTGGATGTGGTGCAAATTCGGCATTAACTATGTTCTGCAAAAAGTTTTGAAATGCATAAACAACGTGAGTGACCGTATTGAAACTTGTTTTTTGTATTTATTAATATAATTTTGAAACCATATGAAATGCATTTCATGCTATCAAAACTAAAATTGTATTGCAAATTCTGCGTGTTTTGATAATTTGTTAACATAATGTTTATTTGTTTACCTGAATTTTCTGCTTAAAATACAACGACATAAACGTTGGGTTCATAATTAGGAGAATGCAGCATGGTTCTCATGACAATTTACTTTGCAAACATTACTTATTGATTTAAATTTTCTTATAATCATGAATATAGGCAATGTCAAAAATTTTCACTATAGGTAAAAACTGCCCTGCTTAAGGAACCTCACATTCACTACAAAGAAAATTCTTTTGTGTTTATTTAAGTTTTTTTACTATAGTGAATTTCACTATAGTGAATTTATTTTGTGTTCAAATTCTACAAAATTTTCGTCACTAAAGTAATTTACTACTACAGAGAGTCACTGTATCGCAAATTTTATAACTTTCACTATAGTAAAAATCACTATAGTATAATTCACTATAGTGATAAAAAAAGAACATAAAAGAAAAAAACACTTTTTGAAAAATCCCTAAAGTGAAAATAGTTATAGTGATTTTTGCTAAAATGCAAAATTCTGAAAATTCCCTAAGTTATCAAAAAAAAAACTTTTAGGCTAATTTGTCTTGTATAATTCAATCTTGTCTTTTTTATACTCTTTTATTGCTTTTTTTAAATGCAGTTTTTTTGGCTTTACTTAGACTCGTACCAATTGACGATGTCCTCATCTATGTAAGTCTATACTGGTATCTATGACGGAATAAAGTAATTTGCGTCGTAATGTAGTTGCCGCCTACTATTGATGTGAAGTATGAGTGCTAAAGTAGCCTCGGCTTAAACATTTACACATAAAAACTTGTATGGTATATAGTTTTATAACAAAATTAATACAAAAAAAAAACCCTTGCTTTACAAAAAACACAATAAAAACCCGGGTCCCTGGACGGGTTTTTCCCTGCCTTTCGGGTTTCGGGTCGGGCAATTTGACCCGATTTTTCGGGTCGGGTCCGGGTCGGGTTACACCCCAGCACATTCATGTTGTATTCAGGCACGTAGCCAGAATATAAATGTAAAAAAAGAGGGATCCCACCACTAGTTTTGGGATAAAAAAACGGGGCTTTTTCAAAAAAAACAATAAAAAGAAGTAAGACTAGTTTCTCCTAGCATAAAAGTATCATTGGAACAAACAAAACAGTATATATTTTACTAATGAATGTCAACCATATGCAGTACAACAAAATGTAAAAAGGGAGATCTTCTACCTACAGATGCCCCTTTTCATCTTCCTACAGGCCTGGTTGCACTCTTTGTTTACTTCGTTGTTAATGATTAGTCCCATGGGTAGCAAAATACAATAGATGTAGCAAAATACAGCAGTTGTATTATGCTCTCAATTGATAAGAAAGCATAATTCAATTAGTTGACTTTTAAAAAAATTAGAAATGCAGAAAACCGATCTAATATGGCATTAGACATAAAATTATATGTTGAAAATTGAATATGACATATAGTATCTTAAGGGAGCTTAATTATGGTAGATTTATCTAAACATATATTACTTAAAAATGTATTTAGCATTATTTTTTGGTTTTATTTTTTTTTATGTACAAAAAATCAAAAAAAACGAATATGTTATTTTTGCGGCCTAAAAATGATCTGATTATGTATTTTTTTTGTAAACAGGTAGATCTTTCCAATTTTTTTTCTTTTAAAACATGGTAAATAAAACATAACCGTTATGTAAACCAATATTTCTGTTTAGCTGCGCTGATTGTTCTTTTATTGCTTTTACGCAACCTAAAAATCAAATGTTTGCCTTTTTATTATAATCAAAATCCGTTAAAAATAAGTCTAGAAGTTAGAAGTAAGTACAATTATTACTTTTTAATTGCTTTTTTCGTTTTAAATGGCTGCGGATATTATTTCTACATTTATTTAACAGATGCGATAAACAGATGTCAAAACCAGTGCTTACGATTTAAGTAAGGAAAAACCAGAGAAGTGTATATTTTTTTCTCTTTTTATGGCAATGAAGAGGAATATTACTTGATGCAAAAAAAAATAAAAAAGCAAAAAATATAAAGAACTAATAACGTTTATATACGCAGTTATTTTGAATATTTCTTTTATGTCTGCTTACTTGTTTTTTTTAGTGTAAGTTTAATTTTGAGCGTGTAGTGTCGTTTAAGAACTATATATTCTACATTTAACTAATATTTAAAACGTTATAAACTATTTGCGTATCACGAACTGCAAGAATTATTTTATTTATTAATTTACATTGTGTAACAGAAGCAAGTAAAATCAATCAGAATTTTATGTGGGATTTCTCAGTAAGGTTATTTATTACAACTTCTCAAACATAATTTCAATAAGTAATATTTTTTAAAACTTTATTTATTTTCCTGTGATTTTATGCAGAAAACTAAACTCTTGAACATTGTTACTTGTAACTTTGTTTAAAAAAACCGCTTAAATTTTTTTTTATGCGATCATAAAAGATTCATTTTTATACCCAAAATTGAAAACATAATCGCTAAAAATAATAAAAAAAACATTTTTATAATTATAACAATAAAAATGTTAGAAAAAAAAATTAAATAAAAAAGTTCAATAATTTGTAAAAAATTAAGGATTGTTATAATAAAAAAGCTCATATTTATCTTTTTAGCAAGAAAAATGTTACATATAATTTTCAATGGTTACCGCCTCTAAAAATTAAACTTAATTTTTTAAAAAATATTGTACAGAAAATATTATTTACTGTTCCACATGCGCGACTGCGCCTACATTACGATATGACAAATGCCTCATATTTGACTGAAGCGCATGTTCCCGTGATTAGACGGCACTTTTGATCTCATATTAGACAATACTTAAATTTCTGGAACATTTTTATGGCTTCAATGGAAATCGTTTTGGGGAATAATAGATACGATCTATAACCTGTGCCACTCATCCACAACCCGATAATGTTTTTATTATTGATTTCAATATATTATTTATATTTCCATTAAGTATTGTTCGATGCAAGACTTGAACTTGAAACGATTTCAGCTAATCTTTTCTACGACCACTACGCCACACAGAAAAAAAAAGATACCAAAATTTTTTATACTATATTGGCAATAATAGACAAACACAAAGGCAAGATTAGATCATATTCTTATTTGTTATATTTTTTTACCTGATAGCCACAAAAATGCTTAAATTTTTTTGCAGCTACTGAGCATTAGATCTTACAAATCAATTACAGAATCTACTGCTATAATACCTGAATGACGTTTTAAAACCCCATACCTTATTTATTGTATGAGTAATATAGTTAGAACGCCACAGATCAGATAAATTTAAAGTGTATTTATGTGTTATAATGTTTTTTATTTTATGCATTATTGCAGGTGCATCGTATTTATCCTATATAGTGTTTTTTTCTTTTTTTATTCATCCTTAAATTGATTTAAGTTTCCTTATGACAGGAGTAGTAAAAGATGCTTGAATACAATGTTCATAAATTTTTCATCTTACGACGAGAAAATGAGATAAATAAAGAAAGATAAAAAATATCGACTGAGAAAAAAATCAGTTGAATTTATTCTTATTTCTAATGAGATTTACTTAAAAAGTAGAGACAACATGCATAGAAAAGTTTTTAGTGCAGATAACATAAAAGCAATGCAACTTGAAGTAGCAAAAATACACGCCTGTAATCACTATGAATTTAATAGAATGGGGACCATGTGTAAAACTATGTATTTCTATTATCTTCGTCATATTATTCGGTGGTTTGTACATATTGTAACATATGCAGTCAATCACAGCCTCTTAAAACTAAAAAAAAAATTTACGCGTGTTTTCGCTTCGTACCCATGGGAGCATATTATCTTTAATTTAATTGACAGGAGAAACTATAAATCTGATAACAAGGAAAATTCATGGATTATGTCAGTTAAAGATGTATACACTCAATTTGCACATACATTTGCTTTGCTTAACAAGACGAGAATTGACGTAAAAATTGCTTTTTACATGATGTTATACCGGGTAGGACATCCAAGAATTCTACAATGTGATAATGGTAAGGAATTTGCCAACTCAGATATTCAAAATTTATGTAAGGAGATATAAAATTAATTTGAAACTAGCTAGCCAAGACACCCATAAAGCTAAGTTCAAGTAGAAAGATTTAATCAGACTTTGACGCGCTACTTACAAAAGCATATTCTTGCGCAAGATATTAAAAAAAAAAAATTGGAATAATATTTACGATAAAGCGAAATATGAATATAATAGCGCTTTTCATCATGCAACAAAGAAATCTTCATTTCAGCTTTTCTATAATCGACTTGGTCACAATACTGTTATATTTAATATAAATAATAGTGAAACTATACTAATGAAACCCATGCGAGTATATCAAATATGGTTGAAGAAATATACGAAGTCAAAAATAAAAAAAAAAGCAATGTTAGCTCCACAATGCCGATTAGAGGATAGTTTGTTTGGGCAAGAATCAGATTAAGTTAGAAAAATAATATACGATACATCTAAATGTACTGATTATATGAATTCTACAGATATAAAATATCCACAAAATGTGGATGATGTATATTTACAACTAATGAACAAAAAGAATGTGCATAATTCAAAGTATAGCTCGAAAAGTGTGATTTTGTAATTTTGAAAAATGATTTTGATACAAACATAAAAAAGATGAACGAAAGCTTGATTCATGGTTTTTCTAGCCTCTGGAAATTATATAAATAATAAGTTATGATTGTGTTAAGATTAAGATTGACACAAATATAAAAATTGTTCGCATGAATCTAAATAAAAAATAACATTAATAAACAAAATATCTTACCAACACTATTTCAACTAATATTATGCAATCTTTTTTTTTAATTATATTTGGTAAAATATACTCCCGCCCATACATCTACCCTTAATCTATAAGAAATATTTGCTATTACTTGCTGATATAAATTATAAGCAACACAAAATTAGCCATAGAGTACAGAAAAAACCAAGATTGAAACAATATTGGTAAACAAACCTGCTCAGTCTATTGTATGTTGTTATATGGAATTTTAAATACATAACAAACAGCTTTTCGTAGCAAGCATTTAGTTTTTATTCTGTAGATATTATAAAACACCTATTTTTGAATAGGAAAAAATATGGCAAAACAATAGTTTACCGCCCACCTCTCTCAATTTATGGCAAGTCAAAAGTTTGCCTAATTTAAGGGTAGATTGAATCTAAATGATGTATAATTTTTACTTTAAGAATATTAGAACATTCCATGTCACATATAAAAACATTATTTTCTATCAAACAATTTGTTTTCAGTAGTATTTTATCGATTTAATCTTTGTCGACGTCTTATAAGGTTAGGTTAAAGGGTTCAGACAGGTTAAAAGGGTTCTGGTTAGACTAATAGGGTTCTGGGTAGGTTAATAGGGTTTTGGTTAGGAGCATAGGGTTTCGGTTAGGCTAATAGGGGTTAGGGATGGTTAGGGATATGGTTTTAGTTTTATATATTACACCATGCATTTACATCGATGTAATTATTTATGCATTTTTTATTCTATAATTTGTTCTTTTATGCATATTTTCTGCCCTAAATTAAGGGGGGGCTAAAATACAGTTTTACCAGAAATATAAATAGATTTTGTATATCTTTATAGAAATTTCCTGTATCTTTTTGATTTTTTAATATGGCTAGATTAAGACTTCAATATTGTGCTTATTCTACTAATAATATAAAAAAATAAAAAATTGACTTCCTGGAAGAAATTTAATAGCTTGCAAAACTTTAAAGCTTATTACCAATTAAATCTAGTAGTATTGTGGTAGTAATATTATGAATGCTCGATGCATTATGCTATAACATAAATAATAAATTGTAATTAAAAATGTTTAAACAAATTAAATTGCAGTAAAAATTGTATTAATTTATGTTTTTTATGTATATAAATAGAATTTATATGTAAAAATATCATCAATTAATTTCATACGACAAAAAAAGGCAGTATTGAGGATGTTTAAGTTTAATAATGGACTATACAATAATGTATTTTAATTTTGTCATTACTCGCATTTGCATTTCTTATTTTCATAATCTATTTATTTTACCCTCC
>JAQFYM010006299.1:0-11894 GCA_034694785.1 Agrenia bidenticulata
GTTCGGTTCGGTTCGGTTCGGTTCGGTTCGGTTGGGTTCGGTTCGGTTCGGTGTGGTTCGATTTGGTTCGGTTCGATTCGGTTCGATTCGGTTCGATTCGGTTCGATTCGGTTCGGTTCGGTTCGGTTCGGTTTGGTTCAGTTCGGTTTCGGTTCTAGTTCGGTATAGTTCGGTTGTCTTTGTTCGGTTTAGATTAGTCCGGTAAGGTTTTGTTTGCTTCTGTACAAATATATAACATGGTAACGCATTGAGTTAATACTTCTACTGCAAACTATTTTTTTAAAAACTTACTGTAATATTAATTTTTACTTGCCAAAAAAGCAAAGTGTTATATACGTATTTACACGTAAAAGTAAAAAACAAAATTATCGTTGTATATATAAAAAACAATAATTATCCCTATAATTACTAAAAGAAAAAAAAGATGTGATTTTATACAATAAAAATGTGTAGCTAAATACTAAAGATAAACACAATAAACAAGCGGTAAAATATGTCGACATTTTGTAGTGTTGTGTGAAAATGTTTTTTTTTTTTAATCGCGCGTATTTATATGTGTCGCTTTGTATACACGTCATTGAAATACATGTTTTTTTCATTTACTTACTAGTGTGTTTTTTATTTTCCTTTCCGATACTTACACGATAATATACAAAAATAAAATATGTTTATTTTATGATACCATATTTTAGTATGCAAATTGTGTCCTTAAAATATAAAACACATACGCGTTTATCTGCAGTGCATTTTTTAAAAAATTTTGTACGCAAATTCATTTTGAAGGCTCTTACAAAAAATAGCAGAAGTTTAATTAAAACATTTTGGCAAAGAAGAAAAAACTGTAATGCTGTGATTTTTAGTTTTGTTCGTTTTGTAGAGAATGTACAAATATAAATAATCAGCATAAAAATACAAGTGTGCATCAATAATTTATGTGTTTTTTTTAGATATTAAACATGTAAAAATCATTAGATCACGCCCGTATTGTTTTATATTAATTATGCATATGTTAAACTGACTGTATCTTAGGAGTTCATATATGATTTGCAATGTATAAGTCCAAGGGTCGTTCTGGTGCGTCAAAGAAACCTTTTTTATGTAATCTGGTATTTTTTTGCCCTCTAAGGGCGGATTCAGCTAATAATATTTATTTATCTAATGTTTTGAACCTCTTTAAAAAATAAAAATAAATCAAAGACGGCTAATTAATGATAGAATTTTTAGAGGTAGAGTATAAAAATTACTCAGTCAAAAGAAACTAGAATACAGGGAAAACATTTTTCGACGTACCAGACACGCCTTTAATCAACATCATGATACTCTTTGTAGTATAAAAGCCATACTGGATACGTCAATATAGCTAGTTCATGTTAAATACGTTTTATTTCGCGTTTTTGCTTACAAAAGAGCAAATTATTTACGAAATTGTACATTAAAGGCTATTGATTACTTTTTATAACGTTGCAAACTTTATTATTTTCAACATTTTTATAATCTATTCATACGCAGTAAATACTTATGATAACACACGAGTTTGCTTCATGTACAATAACTACAAAAAAAATAAAAACGAAAAATTTTTATTTAAAACTACAGCCGTGACCTCTACTTAAACCTACATAATTTTATTTAGTATTTACATGTCTAATATTGACTTAAAAAGTTCATTATTTCATCTGTAGTTTAATGCATTTTACATGTATGTTTTACACCTTGAACAGTGTATTTAAATATCTAACAGGGACTTACTTAATTAAACTTGTTTTTTATAAATCTGTAACGCATTTCAGGACCAAAAAACAGGTTTCACATTTTTTAAAAATTTTTAAGATATCTCGAGACATTTAATAGAACGCTTTATTTATATTTCATACCTGAATTTTAATCTTATGACATAAAACACCCTAGTGTTGTTGTGCCAAAAAGTGTAGCAATACACAATTACTTAAATTAACCATTTTAAAAAAAGTTTTTTGTATAAATTAGTATTAAAAATTTATATTTATAAATCTTTTAGAAACCAATTATATGATTTGCTGTGTCAAAAATCCCAAAAAAAAAATCGATACCCCTATAATCAGGGCAGGCGTTTTTTTTACAGGGGCGAATTTTAACCCCCTCAACCCCCCTTCCCTATAAGCCCTTGACTCATGGTAAAACAGATTACAAGGCAAGTAAAAAAGAAAAAAGGTTACATGTCATTAACATAAGACAAAACACAAAGAACATTATATGATTTGATTTGACAGCCTAGTAGCGATGTTTTAATTAAGTAAACAAGTCAGAGTTAGTGATAGCCACTGGGGTAAACTTGGTGAAATTGAATTACAATAGAAAAAATATTTTTTCCAGTAAGCTTAATGATAATACAAGAATATCATTAGCATATACAAAAAAGCGTATGTGTATAGACGGAGTTTACACTTATCGATAACTTAAAATGCCAGGGTTGATTATATGACGCTGTATCCATATAAGATACCGCACAAGACATTTTTTTATTTACACGTGTTTGTACTATAGTAATTATGGACAATTTATATACCGCACGATGAAAAAACAACTGTAAACGCCAAACTCTATTTCGATTTAGTACAGCTAGTTTGTTTTACAAAACAAGGCAAACATCGCAGCCATCAGCTTGGTAAAACGTTTGCCAAAATTGAACGTTTTATGCTTATACTCAAACACAAATTAAACCAAATGCATAAATTAGGTAAAATTGCAAACCCAAGGGCTTATAAAAAAAGATTAAAAGAACCTATAAAATAGTAATTGAGAAAATAAAAATTTAAAGAAAGGGTCAAATACTTGAAAGATAGAATAAAATAGTGAATCTTGAAATAGCAGTACTCAATATACACGAAAGAGGAAAAAATAGTTTAGTTGAAAAGTGATATTCAGCAGAAACAAAAAATGTGTAAAGCTAAACACTAATGCAAAATCTTTTTACTCCAAGTCATTGCGCAAGCGCAGTAATATCTAAAACGTAAAATTATTAGCGAAATATGTACTTTAATTATAGAAAAACTTATAAACGGCTGCGACTGTGCAGAGCAAAACAAACAGTAATAGCTAAGCATGTTATACAGCGCCTTTTTTTTCACGCACAGCAAGCCTAAACATAATGTACTTTACAAAAAAAACATGCACATTTATAACAAAAATGTAGCCAAAATGTATACAACGGTCATAAAGGTTTAAAATTGTGTAAAAGCATCTCAAGTACTGCGTGTTAAACATATTAAACCGTCCGCGGCTGTGTATACATTACCGACAGTATCAAAAAACTATTTACACAAGACTTATTACCTATCCCTGAAAATAAGAAGCCATTGATGTCATATGCCCCGGCAAAAAAAACGTTAGTGACTGTTAAATGCACTTAAAGCTATTTTATATACCAAAAAACTACGATAAGGTAGGATTTTAGCTGCAATTAGCTTAAACTAATTAATCGCAAAGCCTTGCTTAGTTAAAAAACGGCCCTTTACATTTAAACGCACATTTTACAGTTATAAAAAGATATTCAACGATAAAACGTTACGAAATTAACGATGCAAAAAATACGTATGGCAAAAATGCCGACCGTCATGAGAGTCATGTTTTTGAGCAAAGTAAAGAGATAGAACTTCACAACTTGTGCAAAAATATAATGACAATCAAAGCTTTTGTAAAATAAGTATGTTTATTAAAGGATAAACGATGCATGTCGGAGTCAACAGCAATAGCTTTAAAAAAGTACGAAGCCATAAGAAGGACTCGCAATCAATAAATGGTGTAAAATCCCAACATATTACAGACTGAGTAAATTTTACAACGCGAATTTGGCTAGATTTTGCCAGCACAGCAATGTGATAACAATTGTTATTATAACACAAAAAAAAATATACGGCGATGTAGAAATACGTAAAACATCGTTTGAAAAGATAATAGTCTTGTTGACACAACAAAGGATCTGGCATTACCTTATTTTTAACAAAAATTGCTTGTGACTACAGATGCATCGGACAAGAATATAAATGTTTGCTATTGCAAATATGCAAGTTCAAATTACAGTATAAAGTAGCTTACGGGGCAAAAAAGAAGACATTTCGTAACGCTTCTAAAAGTACATAATGAGCTAGTAATGTATAGATGCATATATGCGGCGTTAATATGTATTTGTTTTTTTTTCTGGCAAAAAATTTAACATGACACTGATGATACGGGTTTATGTAACCACACAAAGATAGTGAAAACTTGGCAAGATGGCAAGATGTATGAAACGGATACAGAAAGGGGCTTAGATATATATGAATGGCCGAGAAGAGAAGTGTGGCAAAAGCAGCAAGATTTAACCAGGAGGGCGTGTAAACTGAAGGACAAATAAATAGGAATGTATTACCGAAAAAATGATATGGTTGTAATCATATGTGCGCAACACTTTTGTCTGCATCCTGCACGCGCAAAGTAACCTTAAACGTCTAAAAAAAATGTATTTGTACAACAGACTACAAGAAAGCAATTGATTTAGCTAGTTGGGCAAAAAAAAATATTATGTATTTATTTCGAAAAAATTATCTAAGTTTCAAGGTTTACATCTGATTGGGTGAGCATTGAGAAAAAGTGGGGATCGACGTTTTAGGCATGCCTTCAAGATAGGTAAAAACTAGATATGTTGCAGCTGCCAAATTTTTAATTATCCAAATGTGTTACAAATAGGTCATACTAGGCCCATGACTGCAGAAATAGCGAGTTTATTTACAAAGAGATTAAAAAGCAGTGAGGTGTTGTAAAGTACGTCTAAGTGACAATTTTGCTGAGTTAAAACCAAGCGTATAGATAAAAAATGCGGCAGACACGACATAAAAAAGTATACGCCCGTACCGCCTACAGGAAAACTAGCGTTGGAACGACCAAACCAACAGAACTAACCTAGTGATACGGAAAAAAAATGCGACTGATAATATACAGAATTTGAATGCCGTCATGCAAATCTAAGCACTTTTAAGTTCTAGAAGATTTCAACAGGCAATATATTGTAGTCTATTCGAGCTGCTTTACAAATTTTTTGTGTAGTTTTTCTGTATAATATAAACCATAAAGATGTAAACCCAACTGCAGTAAGTCTGATTACGATTTAAACAGGTAAAAAGGCTTAGATGATGACCATGAGACGAACCGAAGCCTAAAGAAGGCAAAAATGAGAAACAAATATACTACATTTCAAGATAATAGTACAACTGGAACAACGAAAAAAGCCACAAGCTCAGATAAAAATGGATAGACGCATCTACAAAAATCACTTAGGTAATAAAGGGCCTTTTTTTATAATCGAACTCTGAAATTAACAATTTACTACATCGCAGAGCATTGGAGATATGTAAACAGAAACGAAGACCTTAAAAGATCGAACGATGCAAGTTTGATCATTAAAGGAGTAAAGATACAGGTGAAATATACAAGTTGAGAACAGGATTTCCCCAAGAGAAACAAACGCCTATAAAATAATACGGAAAATTGTAAAAAAAAAATTATAGATAAAGGTAGAAGAGATGAGTGTGTCAACGATTTTAAAGTCTTACAGCATAAGCCGGTCTTAGGAAACTAGAGTGCAGGAAATATTAACATAGAACTAAAACAGAGAGAAGAAAAAAAAACGTGGCAAAGATACCAAAAAGCTCAGCAAGATATACCAAACTGACGTATAGAGACAGAATCACACAAGAAAAAACCGCAGAGAATACAGACGGGGCGCAGATAAGGATTGAAGAAAATTGCTACATCATAAGAAAACAGAAAAGAAAGCTGTGGGCCACAAAAAAACAAAGCAAAAAGAACTAGAGCAAGGACTCACGCAGGCGCAAAAACATTCCCGGACAGGTTACAAATATGACGGCAAAGCAAAACAGCCGCAATAAAATATGCAGGATAAAGAGGTTTTGGATTATATGTGTGAAGTACAGGTATAAAGATGTGTCCTTACTTTAACCGGTAAAACGGCGTATCGATAAATACTCAATATGTTTTTTCTTTTTTTATATACGCGCGGATGCAGTAAAAAGAATAAAATAAATACTAAATATGAAATCTCTTTAGGGCAAAACAATTTTCGAGACCATTTCAACTAAAAAATTTACTGTTTTTACTTGGTGATAATATGATACCTAGTCGAAATTGTCTATATGCGTCTTTTTTTTGATCTGCCAAACTGTGGAACTATTAGAATATCAAAGCTTCGTACACCATATTTATTGAGGGGACACCTAAAGACGAAATAAACTGTATATATTAGAGTAAAAGTTTTTTCTATAAAAAATTTCTACTGTCAGGTTTGTCTGGTCAAATACTTTACCGACATCAAATATTGTCTTAACCGTTTACTTTGCACCGACAAAAAGTGTCCGAACAAACACATTAAGATGAAAACATCATTTGACGTGACAACCTTTGTAAAAAGCGTCATTTTTGGGGTAATTTGCACGCATTACATTGACTTTTTTTAGTTTTACATTACAAACTTGCAATTAATCATACAAAAAATTGAAAATTGAAAATTTGAAAAAAGTGATTTTTTACATAATGTAGCATCTTTTTTTATATAGATCACTGACATTATGTATATTAACAAAAAAGTATTAACCTAGTTTTTTATTTGACTTTATGACGCTTTTACTACTTATTAAAAAGACATGCAAAATATAAATTTTTACACGGATTTCATTTTTTAGTATAGTGACACAAAATATCATGAATGAAGGTCTTGATAATGAAAAGCCATTTAATATACTCATGCATTGTTAGAAAAAATATTTTGCAAATAAATGACTACCCACCTACTAAAAATAAAGCAAATTGATTATATTTCTAATGCCAAAAACAAAAATTATAGCAGTATTTTAATACGAAAAAATATAAAATCAATTTTTTTCATGTGGCCAATACAACGGGCCAAGGTGATTGTTTACCCTTATCAAATACACATACATGCGTCACATTGTGCACAAGCCGGTAAAAAAAACAACGCGCTATAGTTTTCTAAAGTGTAATTTATGGTCAGTGTTGGTAATTAAAAACAGTAAATATGTTTACTAACGCAGTTTTTGCAGTTGAAAGGTAGTATATCATGCGAGTAAATAATCAAATAGCTTGTAAAAATACAATACAAATTTTAATCGCTATCTAATTACAGTAACTTTTGTAAGGTAACCATTTTACTATAATTTTAGATGTAGTTACATAAAAAGCATGTAAAAAAGTGACTTGTAGCACCTAAACTATATCTGTAGGGCAAATTATTATTTGTCGCCAAAAAAAACTATTTTTAAGCATAAATAATACAAATGCAGACAATAAAATGCACAAATTTCTGTAAATATATAAAGACTTTGAACAGTTGCGATTTTTTTATCAGCATATAGAACTAGTAAAGTCAGTATCTCTAAAATATTTGTTGTACAGCGAACAGCCAAAGAACAGTTTGTAACTTTTTTTTTGTCGTGTAGTAGTTTATAATAGTACTTTTTTATCAAATAGCAACGTGACAGTATAGCAGAAATTACTCGCCACTTTTTTTGAGGTATAAAAAAAAAGTTACGAGTTAACTTAAGTTAATTGTAAGGAGGTTATGATGGCAGTTATCTTTAGTAACGTTTTACATCATCTTTCTACCATCAAATTTACACATAAGTAGCTAAATGACCAATTATAAATTAAAAAATATTAGTAAAGAGAGCCAAATAAAATCAAAATGCTGTGAACAAGGCATTAATCAACTATAAATTGCATACGTTTTTAGCGTACAAATACGATAGTTCTATGTTTTTTCATTGAATTAATAAGTATTAACATTGAAAATTTAAAAAACAAAATTGCAATGATGGCTAAATGAAAAAAAGACATAATGCTTTTCTTCTTTTCTCTAAAACACTAAACTGCGGGTGCATTATGATACTGCAATATATCTTGTGATAAATTTCTCTTGGATACTACAGGACAGCAAAACTTAACTGTGGACAGATACATTATATAAGTTAAACAACGCATATAATCTATATATATTGCTATGTCTAAGTGTATATTTCAAGACAAAAAAAAATTATGCATTTTAGTTATATTAGATTATCTTCGAACAACTGTAGGCATGCAACAAAAATTTGCCCTTAAGCTATTTTCTTTCTTGTATTTTTTTATGAACTGTACAATTAATACTGTTTTTGGCGTGCTTATTTGTATATCTATTTTCATACTTATCACTTTCTTCTATTGCAAAAACAATATATATAATAACTACATACCGACTACTTTTATATTTAAGTTATACGATATGTCTTCTTTTACAAATTAATTCATTACCACGAATACACATTGTTTTGTATTTTTGGTATAGAAGATTTAATTTACTTGCAATACGTGTGTGTAACTTACAATAAAAACCCTATACGGCAATTTTTGGCCGTATTTATGCAATGTTGTTATGTTTTTTACGGCTTGATTTGTTGTTATGTAAATATATGTACAGCACTAAACAACAAATATAAACAAGGCATACAATATAATTCATCAATATAGACTTCTTAATTGATTTTTAATAATAAACAAACAAAGCATGTAAATACAGTTTTTTGGAAAGAAAGGGCAATATCCAATAAATTAATTTTGTATATTAAGTCGTTTAAACTTCATTTTGTTAGCCTTTTTTTGTAAAAACATTTACACATTGCTTTTATGCTATAAGAGAAACAATTGTAGTATTACTTTTACATTTTTCTATCATATAAAATGTTCGTAAATCATATATTACAAAAACTTACAAAAAAAATATTATAACATGCCAAATTTATGGGCTTTAATATTAGTATTGTATTTAATAAATATAAATGCATGGCCTTAGAATATTACAGTATATGTACCAGTAAAAGAAGACAGTTCTATTGTTTTGAATTTATGCATTTTTTTGCGAGAAACTTTTTATAGAAAAATATTTATGTAAAATAAGACGCAAGAAAAAAATTTAAGACCGTGTCGTATGTGTTAAATAGTTTTTGACCAACAGGGCCCCTATATTCCTTGATTTGCTCCTGCGGGTAGTTCGTGTTATTTTACTATAGTCGTGTTATAATTAGGTCGTGTTTGAGATACAACAAAACGTGCTTTTTTGAAACACACTTTGTTTATTTAATCGGTCAGTTTTTTTTTGTCTTCGCCCCAATTAAAAAGGCTGTAAAAAAAAGAACTCGGAGCTCTTTTTTGGGCGACTTATAAATCAGGCTATAAGTAAAAAAATGTTCTTTTAAAGACAAACAGTTTATTAAAAACTGTCTTTTTCTTGTGTTTCAGACACGGACTTAATTTTTTATGGCAAAAAAACTACTTTTTTTTTAAAGAAGAAAATTACATTTTGGTTTTATATCTAGATTTTAATATATAAAAAGCTTCTGGAATAAAAATCACCCGTATAAGAATTTAGGGAAAAAAAAATCTAAAAGGGGGGTCGTTCATATATACTTCCCATAATACGACAAAGACATGTTAAATACACAATGGATACTAATACAAATACATATGCGTTATTTAGTGCAGTTTTTGCAGTTGTTTTTAGAGGAAAAAACAAACTTTTTTGTTCAGTGTATTATACGGCCGTAAAATAAGAGAAGAAAAAAATTACTTTCCTTTGGTAAAATTTAAATTGAAAAATATAGCGATTGGTTTTATAATGTTTTACTATGTTTTTACTTCTACAAGTATACCTTTTTTCCTTTTATCAAAAAGTAAAAAATAGGGTCTACCACTTGCATATTTTAAACTAAAAATACAAAAAAATCACGGATTTTGCATATTTTTTCTATTTTTTGCATATTTTTTATGCATTTATTACCCCTTATGTATAGAAGCTTATCTAAAGACGGACTCGCCAAAATGCAGTTTCTACGTGAATACATATTCAAATGAATTTACGATTTGGTTCTATAAACACCTTGAATTGTATGTTGTGTGCATGAATGGTAGATTTTGGCAGAAAATCTCTAGTAGATCAGCACCGAGAGACACAAAAACATACCGCCAGGGTAAATATTAGACAAAATGAAGAACCACAAAAATCGAACCCCGGCATGTTGCACAAATAAAACCCCGGATATCGCACGAAATATTACTGAGGCTTTCATTTCGGCTGATATCTCGATAGAAAAACTCGTGCACCCGGCAATTCAAAAACTTTTACAGACGCTGAAAGCTGATCCGCTATCACGCCCTACCGCAATCTAAATGTACAAGATATAGCACAAAATAACTATAATGATCTATGTGTTTTTTGTAAGGAAATGTCAGTTTTTATTTAAAGTAGATAAATCCGAGTATACAAAGTCAAAAAGTCTTTATGTGTTATACGGAAAAAACAAACGCCAAAGTATTTTTAAAGGATTGAATGCAAAAAAGTAGAAGCTAATTTGAATTATGTAAAAACAGAAGGATACATACGAAATGCACTTGATAAGTTCAACATCATTATACAGAACTTTACTACCTGCATTTCAGATGCTTCTCCATATATGCTAGCAACAGGTACAAAATTTAGTTCAAGAAAGCATGTTTACTTTCATATTACTTGCCTAGTACATTGTGTGCACAATTTTACTATGAAAATTAAATCAATTTTGTAAGATATAAACTATGATATGGCTTCTCTCAATCGTCTATTTTGAAAAATAGAACCGAAGTGCATATTTTAATAGAATAAAGCGTTCCCCAATTTTTATTGTTACTTGGTGGTCCAGCTGGATCCCAGCAGCTTAATGGTATATAGATAACTGGGCAAGTGTATGTACAATTGTTGCATCATGACATGACACAGGGCATTTTAGTACATAATGACAAATCAGCTGTGAGCAGTTTTGTAATTTACAATTTACTGTGTAATGTAAAAGGTGATTATGAGAATTTGGTGGTAATTTTATTTGGATAGAAGCGTAATAGATTTTACATATTAGCAGGGCTTAATTTTAGCAAAATGTCGACTTTGGTGCAGATTGCGGTGGAATAAAGGCTACCGTAAATCAGGACTTGGTGAAAACCAAATTAAAACCCTTGTGAAAGTAGGTGACGATCGATTTCACCTAGTCATATAACATATCTTGTCAAATGCATCTTAACGTCGGTAATAGTAGAAAAAAGTTTTTTTTATAATGAAGAAAATGTTAGCAGTAGATAGACCATTAAAGTCAGATAATATAAACGATTGTTTTTTGGTGTTACATCAACACAGGGAAACAAAATGATAAAGAATAAAATATTCTTTTAAATACTTTTTTTTCCTGCTTACCTTTTCTTACTGTTTGCTTGATACTAGTTAAAAATTAAATTTTACAATACTAATACCATTTTTTTAATAATATACTATAGTCAAATGTGTGTTTTTCATATATTAAGTAATTATTTAATACGACCAAATCACATGAAATCTAATTTTTTATAAAATACCGGTATATTCAGAAAGTGAATTTATTTTAGAATATAAAATAATCCCAAAAAAAATATTTGATTTACAAATAAAAATATATTTATTTTATATCATTAAAATCAGGGGTGCATTTTTTTGGTCCACGGACCATTTTTTCTTTTTTTCACCCCTTTGGTCCAAATGAACAATGCAAATTATCACGTAAATTCTGGGAATCGCACACTTCCTCCTACAGAAGAAAAAAAGCTTAATGAAACGAAACGAAACAAAACGTTACCTACTGTAGTCAGAAGATTGTACAACTAAAGAGTTTCTATATTTCGGATTTTATTTTGCCAATATAGATACAATACATGTACCCTACTGATTCTTTTGCAAGCTAAAAAGGGCCTCAAACTCATTGACGAAAACTAAATGTAAGCGACACTGGGACACTATGCATATAAGCCCCCTT